>JAQFVV010012707.1:866488-1033988 GCA_028023455.1 Epiperipatus broadwayi
TTTAAATACATATACAAGGGATGGGCAGACATCTCTACTATGTAATAACTGAAATACAGGCTTATTCTATACCTATATCAATATATGTAATATAGGGTATATGAGCATACAGACTTTCACATGATCCACTGCTCTTCACTCTATCTCATATCACTGATACACTTGAACACATATATGTTGAAAAAATGAATAATCACCAATATTCATATTTCATGCTAAACCAGCAATCATCAGTTGGTCCAGATTATCTCCATACATATATGCAATACGTGCTCATATATACATATATATATTAAAATAGCCAATCTTCATACTTTAATGGACAGGCTTCAATTCACTCCTCAGCCTGTCCATTAAAGTATGAAGATTGGCTGAGAGTTGGAGTGAGGAGTGGATTAAAGGTTGGCCATTAAAGTATGAAGATTGGCTATTTTAATATATATCTGAACACTTATTGCATATATGTGTGGAGATGATAATCTGGACCAACTGATGATTTCTGGTTTAGCATGAAATACCTGTATTGGTGATTATTTATCTTTTCAACATATATATGTTCAAGTGTATCAGTAATATGAGATAGAGTGGTGAGCAGTGGCTAGTGTGAAAGTCTGTGCTCATATACCCTATATATTACATACATTGATGTAGGTATAGAATAAGCCTGTATTTCAGTTATTATATAATTAAAAAATAACTTTTTGTTTTATTTGTTGATTATAAGAAGATAGAAAAATAAGGTTTATTATTTGTTGATTATAATTAATCACGATGTTTTCATTCCAAGCAGTACCGCATGTCTAGGCCAGATAAAAACACTTTGCGGACTGGAAGTGGCCATAGACAGCAATTTGCCGATTCCTGCTCTAAACAGGGGTTGTTGTTGTTTTTTTTTTTTTAAAAAAAAACATTTTTGATATATTAAATAAAACTAACCCCCCAAACAAGTCTGTTTACAATTAATGCATATGTTTTATATTCACAAGATCATTTAATAAATTTAAATAAAGTTTAAGAAGTATGGACCAAATCGGTCCTGCGAAATGATTTATCAATTTGGCAAAGTTGCCGATCATTCTTTCTATGATTACTATTAATATTTTCAACATTAATGTGAAAATAACAGCTACTCTTTTTTAGATTGCAAAAAAGTGTGACTTTAAAGAAAAACAAAGCATAGTCCTTTATACTTCTGATGGTGGTTTTTATATAAAATTATTTTAGTAAAAGCTTAGAAATTCAAAAATCCAATTCAATAAAAAAATTTTTATCAACAAAATAAAAATTCCAGAAAAAAAAGTTTTTATTATAAGATATGGAAAACAAGTAAACAATATATCAACACCATAATATTACGTGATTGCTATGCTGATATTTAATATAGATATAACTTTTTGTAGTTTTTTTAAAATAAATAAATAATATAACTAATGTCTTGAACATTAATGTGAAAACAAGCGACTACGCTAAATTGGAAATGCTTTAATGATAAAAAAAGATTCACAACGGAAGGTAGGGGGAGTACTTTTGGCAGAAAAGATGTACCTTATCCATATAAATTTATTGTAGTAAAAAGTTGTTCAAAATCGAATACAATAAAAATATTCATCAATAAAATAAAATCTCAAAACAAAAAAAAAAAAACGCATTAGTATTTAAATATTTGTGTGGAAAACCAACATTCTAATTACATGTTGATTCTTAACAACATTACATTGTATGATTGGTTAGCTTATTTTTTCATAAAGAATTTTGACCCTGATGACCTTTTAATCTTTTTTTTTATCTTTAAAAGGTCGGACTAATTAAAAAACAACTATTATATCAAAGTAAGCAAGAGAGATAGTGAGGCATACATTATTTTGCTCTGAAGCCATCAAGAGCTAGAACAAAAAAAACAATACATTTACTAATAATATCAAGCACAAATATGGAAGACAGTGTTGAAAAAAGTAGTGAATCTCATGATAAAATCTATTAATTCAAGTAACGAAGACGAGAATGCGACCGTAAATGCAGGTAAAACCTTTACTATTATATTTTTATTAGTACAATATTTATTCTTTTCCAGCTTTAAGTATTTATTATAATATATCTTCTAAATTCTTTTTTCTCCTTTTTTTTTGTTGTTTAGTAATTGATTATATCAAAACAAATTTGATGGCAGTAATAATAAAGAACAATATTCATATAATAAGCTAATCGTTTTTTGAACGAAATTTTTTCAAGGTATAAACATTCAGTTAATTGCATTAATTTAATTTGACATAAGAATTTGATAACTTTTTGAACGGAAAATCTATTTTTATAATATATATATATATCTGTTACTTTGGCCATGTACAAATGTTTTAGTCCAGGAGTCAGTATTGTTGCCAAGAAATTTTAGAATGACTACCAGATTTAAAAATATAATAATAATAACCTACTAATGCTAGATATAATAATAACCTACAAAATGCTAGATTAGATAGCTAGTAGATAAAACAAATACATTTTTCGCACGCGTGTGTTATAACAAGCGAAAATTGGTTCTTCATAAGTTGAGAGATTGTGTGTAGTGAAGTTTGTCGATGAATGTGTAAGACGACGCCTGTATTTTCACTCAATATGCACGATGATATCAATTACAAATTGGTCAGCTAAAATACTCTAGCAAAACGCAAAGCCCAACCGGCAGCGTTGAAAAATGTGTAGTCGGTCACGAAGATGATGAGTTTATTTTTGTTGTGACACGTGACCAGATTTAAATATTTTCGCATAGAAAGTAATTTATCATAAGTTAAACAGTGCTGTGTTGTCTGAAATAAGTAACAGAAAAAAGGTAGACATACAATTTTAATGCACAACCGGGAAGAGCAGTTTTTCTTTACAAATGCGAATGCAAAATGAGTGTTATATATATCATGCAAGTATGTCACTTCCTAAAAACAAAACATCAGAATAAATTTTAAAAACAAGCACACAAGTTTTTGATAAAGGTTTTTGTTAAAAAGCTAATCACAAATAAAAATTATAAGAATTTTAAGTTAAATAAGTTGTGGATTCAAATTGGCTTTTATCTTACTAATGTCAAGTGTATTAGCGTTAAGAGAATTAAAGTGCAGAGCTGTGGGTCTGTGAAAGTCTGTGCTTATTTACCCTAGTATCTCACTACCCCATTCTATAGTAGCTGTTAAACGAATGTAATGTGGGTTCACGTCTCTGTAGAGGCTATGACATATTAAAAAAAAAAAAGAGACATACATTCTTTTCATTTATATCTTCTTTTAATTAAAAAAAAAAATTAAATAATTAAAACAAAAAATGAAACGATGTTTTCTTTTTATTTTTTTCTATTAAGAGTAGGGGGGGGTTTTAGAATTTATTTACCCCCCCCCCTCGGATTTAAAATAAAGAACTAAATTTCGATAAACTAACGCCATTATAATTTATAATTTCCTGGACGATTTATCTTAACAGTATAGACCGGACAGCTAAACAATCCTGTTTTGAATCAAATCTCTTTTTGTCATTCTATAGTGCTATAATGTTTTACGATCATCGAGAAATCGTTTATTTATATTATTTTTCAGAATCTGGTTTCAAAGTAAAAACAATGTTTTTTTTTCAATTTTTGCAAACATTAGAGAAGTTCCTAAAATACATATTACCAAAGTTTATGACATGCGCAAAGGTTTTGGTATTTTCAAAACTCGGGAAAACAAACTTAAAAAACTATTTTCTGAATATTTGTTTTCAACAATAAGATATAGTATGCATTTACTCAAAATAATATTGCTTAAAATTGCATTTATTTTTTAAATACAATTTGTTTTACAATGCTTTTAATTTTAAAGCAAGTTTGGTTGTTATTTTTAGTGTTTGATAATTTATTATTTCTAAATTTTTTATTTAATAACATTTCAGAGATTTCTATGGTGGCCTACATGAATTTTTATTTCTAACCATGCAATGTTAGCATTTTATCTTTAAATAATTAATCTCCAAACTTTAAGGATTCTCTTTCATTTTTGCGAAAGTCCATATCAACTATAGATAAAAGGAGGAGGGTAGGGGGAAGCTTGGGAAATTAAAAGTAAGATGTTTCAGTTATACTTTGATTTAATTTTAAACAATAATCTTAAATGAGATAAAATTTGTAAGCCATTCAAATAATTATATTTAGATATTTTTATAATGAATAATTAGAACCAATCTTATTGTATAACAACAAAAGAAGAAATTATTTCAATGTCTGCTATTGTTTCGATTTGCTAAGATTTGCAATATTACATTTTACCCCCCCTTTTTTTTTTTTTTTTTTTTTTTTATTTTTTTGTTTTTAAGTTTTAGAGGAGGTGGGGGGGGGGGGGGGGGGTTGAAAGGTAGGTGTTTCTATCCTCTATTTTTTAATATTAAGTTTTATATGGCATATTAATACAAAATAGTGTAATATTAATATCGGTATTTGGTTTTAACATTAAATATTCCTATTGTAGAGTTTTGCACTATTTACAGTTAAATCCTTAATATACTTTTAGAATGGTATATAATTTCTTACTACCTTTAAAGTCTTTTCCTTAAGTCTATACTGCTCTTGAGGTAAACCTAATAAAAAGAGACAACTAGCCTAATTCCCTAGTTCTTATACCTAGGAACCAGAAATCTGCGGAAAGATTTCCCCCTTTAAGTTTTTTCGTTGCTTAATTAACGTTATCTGCTTCTAATATAGTCTTCACAATTGAAGAGGAAGCGATAACTTTCTGCACTGCTACGGTATATATATACCTTTCCGTTCTTTTATTTTTTTCTGGAATATTTTAGCTAATGCAGAGGAAAATTGACATCTTGAGCGGATAAATAATTTAATCAGCTTAGATTCGACTTTAAGAATATAAACAATTGCATTAATTAAATTTCGTTTGTTATTAGAAATATTTCCTTTTCCGTAACAATAGATCCCTTATGTTTGTAATCTTATTCCAAAAGCTTTTAAAACTAAGACTAATTCATTTAATGTCTATTTTCACTTTGACTTTAAGCCCCTTCCCCTCCGGGAAAAAAACACTTTCTTTAGTATTAAATTTGTTGGTATTACAAACATATATGACTTTAAAGATATAGATGTTTAAAGGTTTCAGACCTTATTGAAAGTTAACTATTAGATAATGCTTAGCGTGGGTTGGTTTTTTGAATCTGGTATCCTAGCTCCTTACCGAAGGGAGCCACAGCTCGAAAACAGGTTTGAGGGTGGGACAATCCTAGATAAACATAATTTGATTGCCTTCTCTTGTAGTAGCATTTATCATAAAAATAATTTAGAAAAGCTTGTTTAGAGCTTATTAGCATGATCTTAATTTTACATATATGTAAATGTAAGCTATATAAGTCATGTGACAACTGACTTTCTTTTATTACATATATGAAGTAGTATAATGTTAGTATTGAAATAGATTCATAGTCAGCTGTCTCACAAGTTGGGAAGAGCTGGAAAAGAGAAATTGTGAAGAGGGCTAGTAAAAAAAGTAACATTGAAATTTTTTAAAGGAGATCTTACAAAAAAGAAATTGTATAGTAAATTTTAAGAACAATAATATAAAAACGAAAGAAACGTAGATTTCCCAATTAAACAAGTACAATTTCTAAGTGCGCTGGAACGCGGTCAATGGTGAAACTAAGGTAGAATTTGTAGTATTAAAGTGGCTAAGCGCTTTCGAGAAATTGTATCTTCTCATAATAATGTAATATATTTTACTATTAACACAAGAAAGGTTTACGATTTCAAAAAACAAAAAATTTTAAAATAGGCTAAAATGTAATTAGTTTTTTTTTTTTTTTTTTTATCAAAAATGATTTTTTTTGGAATGCATTTTTAAAAAAGAAAAAAAAAAAGGTTTAAATTAACGTGGATATGGGTGCTTATTTTAAAAGTAACATAAAGGTAGATTAATGAAAAATAGATTTTTAAAATAAAGTTTAATTGAAACATTTACATTTTGTTACATTTTCATTTACCCTTGAAAAAATTAAAAGATTGAAGTGGAGTTGGGCTGGACATATTGCTAGAAAAGATGATAATAGATGGACAATTGAAATCTTAAAATGGATTCCAAGAGATTGTAAAAGACCCAGAAACAGACTACATGTGAGATGGATGGATGAAAAAAAAAGTGTGCAGGGATGAAGTGAAGTGGAGAAGAGAAGCTAAAGATCGCAGAAGATGGATTGAACTTGGAGAGACCTTCATCCTGCAGTGGATTGATAATGGTTGATGATGATGAATTGTATATGTAATATCCAATATTGTTTATTAAGTGCAGGATCATATGAAATTTAAGAGAAAGGATTTCCATCTTTAATATCTGTGCTGTACTGATTTTATAATAGCTGAATGTCATATTGAGTATTGAGAATACTCTCAAACACAAAATAGACTTTTTTAAAGAGTTGCTGTCTTATTTTTAAACCTAAATTCTAATTACAAAGGCCAATCCAAAGTGTCTTCATTTGAGAGTGTGAAAATATTTTTTTATTCACTTTTACATTGATTATTTTCTTTCATACATTAACATTCATGAAATTTTTTTAATTTACTATTCTGAGCTTAGTAAATAATATTAAATATTACATAGTTTCTAATACTTTGTAATATTAATATGTAATAAATTGAACAGTTTTGCAAATGTATGAAAGAAAATAATGGATGTAAAAGTGAATGAAGAAATATCTTCACACTCTCAAATGATGATTTAGATTGGCCTATATAATTACAATTTAGGTTTAATGATAAGATGCCCATTCTTATCTTTAAAAAGTCTCTAGCTTGTGTTTGAATTTGAAAATATCCTCAGTATTCATGACATTATTAAGTTATAAAATTGGTACAGCACAGATATTAAAAGTGGAAATCCTTTCTCTTTAATAAAATTATACATATATTTAAATATCTAATCACCACAAATGTTAACATTTTTTTGCCTACATCTTCTATGAAATAAATGTTTACAAACCACATCTCAAAACATTGTATGACTCTAAACATTTGTTTATTTCATAGATGGCATAGCTGAAAATTTCTTAATGTTTGTGGTTATTAAATATGTGATTATTTCAGTTGTTAGCAATATGCAGTGTATTTTCTTGATTATACATTTAGTTAATGGGCATTTTATTTGTAATATATATATATATATATGTGTGTGTTTTTAAAAGTTAACCATATACATTCTTTGTTTTAGGTATAATGAACTCTGATAATACGTTGGCTTTAAGCTCTTCTGCAGTAAATATGAATTCTGATTCATCTACAAATTTGAAAAATATAACACAAATGTCATTAGAATGCGGTTGTAATTCTGATGAAGAATCTTCACCATCAAATCATAACATGCAATTGCAACAGGTATTGTGTGAAAGATTCACTTGCACCACTTGCTCTGAAGATGCTACGAATTGCACATGCAATACCTCACCAATGCTTTATAATGGTTTTTCTGCCACACCCCAACTTTACACAAATCAACATAAACATTCTGAAATAAAACAAAATACCAAAAAATCTAACAGTGAGAATTCAAATTCAACTGCAAATTTTACAGAATACCCTAAACATTTTTTTTCTAATAGACGTGAAAGCAACTTGCCTTCAGGAAGTTCTAACTTAGAAATCACTTTGTACAATCCAGAAAATGATAATAAAGTTAGTGACAATTTCAAAATATGTAACAACAGTTCAAGATCGACCACAAATCATGAAATAGAACAAGATGTTCGGATGGCACTACCATGTACGCAATACTCTGAAAATAATCAGAATTTTAAGAGGAAAATGTCTACTTCAGAAAATAATGAACATTTACTAACTTCCCAACACCCTCAAAATTCTGCAAAAAAACAAAAGGCTGAAGACTTTAAGTTTAATCTTACAATAGGGATTAAACAATCAGTTAGTGATGAGAATAATTTGTCACTGCAACTTTCTAGTAGAGGAAATAAAATAAACATTTCAAGGAATCCTAGTAAAGAATGTGCAGATTCAAACATACCTATAAGCAGTCCAATATCAGTACCCAATTGCAAGATAGGGGAATGTTCTCAGAATAGTGGGTGGATGTCTGTTTCTTCTAGTGCTGCTATCTGTAGTCATACAGATATTACAAATTTACAAACACCTCCAAAAACAAACCCTGAAAATGATTGTTCAAAATGGAATAGTCATAATTTTGATGTGAAAGGGTCTACTTCAAATTTAAGTCCGTTGCATAGAGACAAAATTTTAAATATTTCATTAAAAAAACAGATACCAACTCGAAATGAAAGCAGCTTACAAACATCAGTTCCAAGAAAAGAACAAGTTTATTCTCATGCAGACCAGCCAAAATATCTTACTAAAGAAGTTAAAAATACTTCCTGGGATGCCCAACCTTCAAAGAGCACTTCCCAGATTCCAGGTAAATCAAATTTAGATAAATATTTTATTATAATGTATCTATTTTTAAAATGTAAACTCAGGTTTGGTTACTTTTTAATTAATTATTAGAGTTACATTCAGATATTATTCTTTAAGGAAAGTAGCTTTTTTATTTGCTTTCATAAAAATTCTGTGAGATTAATGGTGAAGTACGATTACATTTCTTAAATACATTTGTTTGCATCAATAAATATGCTACCACTTAAAAAGTTAATAGCATTCAAATAGCATATTGTATGGAATGTTGAATAAAATATCTTGCTCATCTTCAATAAGTCATACATCATGTACTATGTAATTTTAAGAAACATCACAACTCAATAAAATTAAAAAACATTTATTATTTTGCCCACATCCAACCTAACATTTAAGTACTATCACTTACATTTTACTTGATATCAAAAAATATTCCACTATATATCACCAGCTGAAAATTAAATAGAAAATATTCAAATCATCCTCACAAATGTTATAATACGCTGTTTGGAGGTCAGACTTTATTTATTCACAGGAATTTCTGAAATATCAAAACATTTAGGAGGGTGATTTCAATATTATCAAAAATGTTATATCCCTTTAAAGTATATTCACTATAAATTCTACTATTCCTGAATAAATTATACAACATATATAAAGTAGTTTAAATTTTTTTAAAGATATATGACCAGGATTGCAATTAAGGTACATTTTATGAAAGCCTGTGATGTAAAAATTTGGAAGCATTTCAGGGGGAAAAAATTTTACACATGAAAAATATTCAAAGCATCTTCCCAAACACTATATTTCAGTAATATCTTTCCACATTCCTGTGTAATTTATATAACATAAGTAAAGTAGTTTTAATTTTTTTCTAAAGATATATGCTCAGCATTGTTGAAATGTAATCATCTGGAAGCATTTCAGTGGGGAAAGATTTTATGCATGAAGATTTCTGAAGCACTAAACTAAAAAACAAGTAATTAATTACAAAAATTGTACATTGAAATTATATACAAATCTTGCCATTTTCCATTAATATTCAATTTCCCTGTAGATCTTTTTTTTTTCATTTTTTCAATTAGATGTCTAATAGATCTGAACCATTTTCTATACAGTATAGGATTAATAATTCTCTTCATCACAAATAAGAGCAGCCTTTTAATCCTGGCATTGAATTTTATAGGTATCATTATTTTACCATGTATGTCTATTTTATTGCCATTTACATCCATGACCAGAACACATGTACTTCACCAATATGCAATGGATAGTATTTTTTCCATTAATAATAATCCAATTTTTTAGTGATAATATTGATAATCTTGCAGCCCTGTCAATTTCCATATTTAT
Organism: Epiperipatus broadwayi; assembly: GCA_028023455.1. Lineage (NCBI taxonomy): Eukaryota > Metazoa > Onychophora > Udeonychophora > Euonychophora > Peripatidae > Epiperipatus > Epiperipatus broadwayi. The sequence continues at coordinate 876,270 of JAQFVV010012707.1, forward strand.
TTTCTTTTTGCAGATGATTATTTATAGCGCAATATGGTCACTACCAGTGTCATTTTTCAACATCACTTCTACCTCTTGTTCTATCTCCTGTTGATTTAAAGATTACACATAGTTTAGTTTTTAAACTTTTGTCTTTTTGATAGCAAACATGAGCTAAATGTTCTTTACTGTTAAAATCTTTGACACTATTTTATTTTAAATCTGCAAAAATTTTTATTGTGGTCTTTTAAATGACAAAAGCAACAAGTGAGGTTATCTTTTGCAGCCTTTGAAGTCAAGTTAAAAGTTTGTGATTTTTTCACATGGATCTAGTTATTCTGCACACCAATTGAAGCTTGAATTCTGATGCATTGCTGCTTTTGACATTAGGTCTGGGTAACTTAGTAAACTTTTTTTGAAGTTCTCTGAACAGCACTTGGTGCAAGAACAAGTTTCTGGCTCCATGGCAAAGTTGCATTGTTTAGCAAAGTTATAATCATGATACTGCTTACAAGGTGACTTTATTCAAAAACATCTTGGAAGTTTTAAGTTCATATACTTGTTTATATATCTATAAAACATGACTATCAGCTAAAAATAACCCTAGCCAATTTAACCATGTTATCTTTAACTTTATTTATAAACATTTAGTGCTTGATATGTCTGGCATACATACTTTAGCTACTTTAGGCAATTCCACTAATTGTCCATTTGTGTGTATCCATTTACTTTGGTTTTAACACGCAGATATTCTAATCTTATTTCTAATATCAGTCTTTAACCAATTCATTGATTAGCAAACATATTGTATTATTTTGTTTTATAATTGCTTTTCAAACGATTATATAAAATACTGTTCTACCTTGCTAGAACATATCCATATATATTGATCTCACTCAATATAAATTCAGATTTTCAGCTTTATGCTAATTTTTTAGAGTATATTTATAACAATAATTGTAATATACTGTACAAGATTTTATTAAACCTTATTTACATGAAATGTACATATATTATTGTTGTTGCTGCTGTTGTTGTTGCTGTTGCTGTGATGATTATGATGATGAGCTAGGCAATTATTAATTGATAAGTAATTATTCATTAATGCAGATTGAGACCAGTGGATATTATTACTATTTATTGACTTTTGCTTTTACCATTTTGTGCTCTCACTGCTTATCTTGATTCCTATTCCCAGAGCTTTGTCGGATGGTCACAGCCGACTTTTTATTTTCTATGTCCAACATTTTGGTCTTTTCCCAATTAAATTTATGTTAATGGATATATACACAATTTGTTATTTTAATTAAATCTGTTTCTTTTTTCTAATAATCAGTTTTCACCCTTTTAGTCACTTTTTATTGGTGCCACTGTAAAATGTTAAAAACCTTTTTCATTAATATGTTAAAAGAGCACATAATTAGGATTAAAAAAGGAATAAACATATGTACAAAAAGTAGCAGGCCATATATCCTAATGAACTTATGTTATAAGGAAAAGTCCAAAATATTGGACAGAGAGGAAATAAATGCAAAGAGAACAAATTGTTATAAGACAATGACAAATGACCAATATGCCAAACTAATATGATAAGTCGTAATGTTTGAAAATTATTCATTGATTTTGTTTTGAAGAAAAAAATGGAATCAGTATATTACAATTTTTACCATTTCTATTAACAGATTAGCCTAATTAAATAGGGTGCTCATTTAAATTCTAATATTTATAAATCTGTAAGTCCCTTGATCAATTCCCATACAGATTATATCAGCAATTCTCGATGAGAAGAGAACAAATCCTTATTTTAATTACCACACCAGTTATATCAGCAGTTCCTCATGAGAGTAGAAAACATTCATCAAACATTACACACACTGGTTATATCAGTAATTTCTGATTATAGGAGAAAAAAATTCTTCAATCAATTTCCACACTGGTTATAACAGCAATTTCTGATAAGAGAATATACCTGGGTCAATTCCCACACTTGTTATATCAGCAATTACTGATGAGAAGAGAAAAATCTCTTTGATCAATTCTCACAATCATTATTTCACCTATTCCTGATAATAGCAGAAAAAGTTCCTTGATAAATTATTAATTCCCACATTAGTTACATCAGCAATTCCTGATGAGAAGAGAAAAAGTACCTTGATTAATTTTGACACTGGTTATATCACCAAATTCTGATGAGAGGAGAAAAAGTCCATTGGTTAATTCCACACTAGTTATATCATCAATTTCTGATGAAAAAAGAAAATACCCCTAGATCAATTCCAACACTGGTTATATTAACAATTCTTGATAAGAGAAAAAAAGTCCTTTGATTAATTTCCACACTAATTTTTTGTGAGAAAAGAATATGTCTCTCAATAATATCAGCAATGCCTGATGAGAAAATAAAAAGTCTATCAATCAATTCCCAAGTTGATTATATCAGTAATTCCTGATGAGAGAAGTCCCTCAATCAATTCCCACACTGATTATATCATCAATTCCTGATTAGAGGAAAAAAAGTCAATCAATTTTCATACTGGATATATCATCAATTCCTGTTGAGATAAAAAATGCCTCAATCAGTTCCCCACCCTGGTTATATCAGCAATTCCTGATGAGAGGGGGGAATGTTCCTTGATCAATTACCACACTGGTTATATCAACAATTCTTGATGAGAAGAGAATAATGCAACTCAAAATGCTGTGTTAATAAGGTCAAAAGTTAAAATAGTTTGATTTAAAAAACACATTTAATAATTAATATTAATTGATGACAATAATCCAACATATAACTATTATCAAAATATTGCCATCATAATCTTTTAGTTTGGAAAAAAATCTTTTAAAACAAACCTTTGTCACTTTTATTAGATTAATATTTCTGGCCTTTTTTTATTGTTTATAAAATTGTTAATTTTATTCATTGTATTTGGGTTGGGAGCATAAAATAAAAATGACATTTTTATATTTTACAGAAATTTTAAATAATTTATTACTATTATTTATAAATTAAAAAATGTAATTAAAGAAACAAATTTCCACCTTTATAATGTATGCTTTGTACCGATCTCATAATAGCTCAACTGTGTCATGTTGATACTCTCAAACCCAAACACAAAATAGACTTTTTAAGTATAAGAGTGACTGTCTTATTCTTAAACTACATTCTAATTATATAGGCCAATCTAAAACAGTTTGTGAGCATGAAAATATTTCTCTATTCACATTAACATCCATTCTTTTCTTTCATATGTTAATATTCATGAAATCATTTAACTTATTATATGTTAATATTACAAATTATTAAAGGAAATTAGTTCATAATATTAACATGTAGTAAATCAAAAGATTTAAATGAATAGAAAAATATCTTCATGCTCTCAAACTAAGATGCTTTAGATTAAGCCTATATAATTAGAATGTAGGTTTAAGGATAAGATGGTCACTCTTATACTTTCAAAAACCACTACCTTGTATTGGGTTTGATAGCATCCTCAGTACTCAACATGATAACATTGAGCTATTATAATCTCAAGACAGCATGTATATTAAAAGTGGAAATCATTTGTTCATTTAATTTCATATAATCTTTGCACTTAGTAAATAACATTGAATATTAAATGAAAAAATGTATCATTTTTAGACCATTATACATGGGAAATGTTGTAAGCTTTTACAGTTTTGGATAATACTTTTTAAGGCAATTAGTGTATAATATTTATTTAAAAGATATCCAATAATTTAGTTTTATATTTTGATTTGTAAACAATCAATTTATAAAAAAACACTTTCAATTTGACTTTTTAAGATTTTCAACGATCAACGATGAATCAGCATCATCAAGGTGAATATTCTGGGTTTCATTCTTCACGTCAAGAACTAAATAATCCTTACTCTCATTATGAATTTTCTGACACATTTTTTAACCTATCCCCACACTCCCCATCTTCTACTCAAAATGTATTCTTTCCTGAGGAAAGGTGAGTCTTAAGCTGTAACTATAATATATAACATTATATGTATTATTTATTGGAATTGTTTATGCATTAGCGTATATTGATTTGATAAATAAATGACTGATGTTGCTCTACACTCAAGCCTACTTAGGGCATATATGTATAATAAAATACTGCTTACTGGTATACTAATAATGGTAAGCAAAACAGAAAATCATATAACATTGCAATACTAGACAAAAACAAAATTTTACTAAAATTCTTCCATGACTATGGTTTCATCTATTAACAGCAGATCTTTTCAAGTGAAATCCAACAAAATAACATTCACTATATATCATACATACACAAAACAAAATATCCTTCCCATCATTCACTTCAAAAATCCATTTCCTCTAATATCAAAGACTGTCATAAGATTGATGATCTCAGATTCAAAAACTTTTATTATGAGTTTTTTTTACTTTTTAATTCATTTCAGTAAAAAGACACTCTGATGATAAACTTTTTCCAATCTGAGGCCATCAGTCTCATGAATACATTGCTTGATGTTAAACAAAAGGGTTTTTGAAGTAAATAATGGGAAATCTATTTTGTTATATATATATATGGGATATGTATCTTACTGAATTTCACTTGAAAAAGTATATTTGTTGATAGATCAAACCATGATTGTGGAAGAATTTTAGTACAATTTTGTTTTGTTGTTAGATGATTTTCTATTATATATATGATAGAGAATAATATTAGTACATTTTTATTTTATTTTTTACATTAATTTCTACTTAAAGTAATTTGAAAATGTAATGTGATTATATATATATATTCTAACCTAATCTTTGTGCATCTTCCACTTCCAGACAGTATACGATATAAAATAAAACGGGTTCTAGCTCAGTTAATAATTAATAAATAAAATATTCAACATTAATTTTAAAAATATTTACTAACTCAAATTTAAAAAAAATACGAATAAGGTTCAGTTTATAAAAATAAATTAAATAAATATTTAATATTTTCATGAGACTTGGAAATGAAAATACAGGTGACAAGATAGATTACATTGAGCTAATATCCTACAGGATACTACCTCAATGGCATAAGAACACTATCCCCCTTTATTACTATTTCAAATAAATAAACTTATAGTATTCTTACGACTTTAATAAATTCTACTCACTGAAATTAAACTAATAATTGAATCTTAATCTTTATCTACTATAATTTAGCTCTATAAAATCTCAGGTTCCAGAATTGTTCTAAGTTAATAAAAAAAAAATACGGTAGTAAAATATGAGAAGGGAATTTTATGTCATAATCTACTACACTAAACTAATTGCAGTATTCAAGGTCAAGATATAAACACAGAATGTATAATGAATATGTAAATAATAATAATTGTATAAATATAACGAATATGTAAAACAATAATAATTGTATAAATGTAGAATAAAAGTAATGTATAAATAAGTATGTAAAATAACTGTATAATAATTAAATATAACAATGTGTAAAATTGCAATGTTATTAAATCATAGACAGTTGTATAATAATAGAAAGCTTAGCTGATCTTATAGGGTCAGAAAACTATGTAAAATACCATATATGGTGAGAAACGTGGAAATACTGTGTGTATGTAAAAACGTAAGTGAAAACACCATATATGGTTAGGAATGCAAAAGACTCCAGAAGTCTTGAGGGGTATATAAACCCTCATAACCTGTTCTGAGTTGTTCTGATATGTTCTGAATTGTTCTGAGTATGTTCTGAGTTTTAATTATTTTATTTCGCCTTATAATAGGCTATGTATATAGTTGAATTTATCCGTATTAAACTATAATCTTACCATCTCAATTCTGTCTTTGTCCATTTTTTTACTTGCTGGTCATAAGACACAGAAAATTGGCGCAGTAATGACAGGAATAAAACCTGACAGCAATTCGGTGCAGTAACATCAGGAATCGAATCAAAGAAAGTGGCAGTAATATAGGAACGGAACTGCATTAAAAATTGGCTCGGTCATCATAGGATCGAATCTCGAAATAATTGCCTAAACAGCAAGGAATCAACAGAGAAATGGCGAGCATAAGGCAAGTTTCTATTTGCGAATTTAATGTACAAAATCTGAGTGATTGGCCACTGTATATTCAGAGAATAAAAAAGTGCTTTATACTAAATAGTATTATGGAGAATACTGTAAAAGTAGCTTCATTACTTTGCTTTGCAGGCGAAAGAGTAATCGAAATAGTGAACAAACTATGTGGAAATTTGCCGGAGACACAGAAATATGATGAGCTCGTAACACAGCTAAATGAATATTTTAATCCCCAGCCATCCAAGTTTATTGCTCAATTGCACTTAAGAAGTAGAAGGCAAAGAAAGAATGAGAAAATAAAAGAATATGACATTGGTTTAAGAGAGATGGCAAGGCCATGCCTTTACGGTAAATATTTAGACGAAACCCTTATGGAACAGTTACTATATGGAATAAATGATGATCAATTGAGGCAGATCTTATTGGTGATGTAACTTACAAAGAAGCTATCAGACGTGCAACAGCGTACGAATTGCAGCTTGACCAAGCAAGAGAGTTCAGAAGCTTTACGAGAACAGAACCACTTCAAACTACAATATTTAAAACGTTTGGAGTTAAACCCAAAACCGATAAACAAATTAAATGTTTTCGATGTAGAAAAATCGATCACAAAGCCCATGATTGCAGTTTACCAGAAAATGAAAGTCATGGGAAAATAACCGAATATCCCGAAAGATGACACCACCATACAAAGCCGAACAGAGAAATTACGTGCGAAGCAATGGAAAGTAGCTACATAAAAAGTGCTACTATAGACGAATTCGATCAAATTATGCTGAATGTAAAATTATTCGGCAAACCATTAAGCATGGAAATGATAGTGGAGCAGGAATATCGCTGATAAAGAGTAAAGATTGGGGAAGACTAATCCAGAATTTGAAATTACCTCCAAGGATAGAAAAGACTCGACTCAAGGTCTGGGATGCTAATACAAATCCCATAAGGATATTAGGAGTTGCAAATGTAAACGTAGAAACAACGAAATCTAAAGAAATACTACCAATATATATCGTGAACGGAGATATTAACCTGATCATTGGCCGTAAGTGGTTCGCACCCCTAGGCATAAAAATATGCATTATAAAAAAAATCGACATAGAATCGCAAGTCAAAAATAATTACTCCAGCTTGTGCAAAAAAGAACCAGGAAAACTAAAAACCTTGCCTGTAGATATAGAGTTAAGAGACGGAGGAAAACCTATTGTAACAAAACGCTGAAAAGTACCTATAGCACAGCAAAAATTGGCGCATCGAAACCACCACCAACAAACAGTAAATTGGCAAAGCAAAGCAAAGATCGCTAGCAACTGTCTCATCTCAAAGACTATGTTAGGTGAAAAACCATACTTCTGGAGTGGGGGAGGAGTGCAGTATTCAAGGTCAAGATATAAACACAGAATGTATAATGAATATGTAAATAATAATTGTATAAATATAACAAATATGTAAAACAATAATAATTGTATAAATGTAGAATAAAAGTAATGTATAAATAAATATGTAAAATAACTGTATAGTAATTAAGTATAACAATGTGTAAAATTGCAATGTTATTAAATCATAGACAGTTGTATAATAATAGAAAGCTTAGCTGATCTTATAGGGTCAGAAAACTATGTAAAATACCATATATGGTGAGAAACGTGGAAATACTGTGTGTATGTAAAAACGTAAGTGATAACACCATATATGGTTAGGAATGCAAAAGACTCCAGTAGTCTTGAGGGGTATATAAATCCTCATAACCTGTTCTGAGTTGTTCTGATATGTTCTGAATTGTTCTGAGTATGTTCTGAGTTTTAATTATTTTATTTCGCCTTATAATAGGCTATGTATATAGTTGAATTTATCCCTATTAAACTATAATCTTACCATCTCAATTCTGCCTTTGTCCATTTATTTACTTGCTGGTCATAAGACGCAGCACTAATAATAATAATAAAATAATAATATTCTTCATTGTATAACTAACTCTGTATATCTTTTCTTAGACTATAATTTTATTACCATAATAAAATAATTTAATATAATCTTTTATCTTTATGTAATAATATAATAAATACGGGGTAGCATTTGCTAATCTGACAAATAAAAGTATGTGGCAACTGATAGCATATAATCCAATGTACTATTATGTTAATTAATTTATGACCAATAAAATAATGTAAAATTATGTTTATTTAATTAAAAGAATACCAATAAAATATTTGAATCCTTAAAATGTCTTCATTTATCTTTTTGTGCAAAATTATATGTTTGTTTCAATTATTATGAATATATCGTGATTTCATGCAGTGTAGTGGAGAAATAAACAATTCAGACCCAAAAAATTTTGAAAAACAAATTTTAACAAAGTTTATTATAATATTAACAACATAACAATTTATTTACAATATGTACATTTAAAACATCTTAAAGATTGGTACCATTATACATTCTTGATATTCGAACCTCGTTAAGTCTTTACTCTGACTTAAATAAATAAATAAAAATGATACAATATTATTAATCCCTGTTTAATCAATCTTATATAAAAAATTTGCACTTATTTAATGCTTACTCAAAATATATTTTACATCCTTTAGCTATTATTTATTCAGTATGCTTCTTTTAAAAATTCTATAGAAAACATAATACGGATAAACATAAAATAATATAATCGAAAACATGGATATCCTTTTTTTTTTTACTAGACAATTTCACTTTAGCAATATTATCGATATCATGTAAATTATCTATTGATAATTTATTTCTAAATTATGGATACTATTGTTCACAATTTGTTAACTATAATACATTCTATTATAACAATATTATAGTACTATAGAATTATAATTACTAATACATTTTCTATTATTGAATAAATATTAATTGTACCTAACTTATTGCGTAGATTGTTTTTACTTTATGGTATTATATTAAAAATATGCAGTACTTATTTTTAAAAATTGAAATAAATATTTTAATATTATTTAATATTTCAAAAAAGCAACTTTGCTTTACATATTTTATTCTTAAGATCTTATATTTATTTCTAAAATAAAATAAATTTATAACATATTTTATGATTCTTTCATTTGAAGTCCATTGGATTTTCAATTTATACAAATTCTATTTCTTCATCCAAGTAAATAAACTCATCTCATTCCAAACAATTGCATATCTTTGACTCTAAATCATCTATTATTTTCTTTAAATATACTATACTGTACGATGTAGCTACTTTTTGGAAAATTAGATAGCGAATAGATTTATAGGATGGGAAAGAAAACTAGAGTATAACACATAACTCATACCGAGATATACATCATGGCACAGTGTAATTATAAAACTAGAGGGAAGACCTTTTCCTGTCTAATATCCTCAAATACTACAAATGATGTCAAGCTATTCATTCAGCTTTATTGATCATCAATGCTCCAAGAAAATAAACATTGTCCAAAATAAACATAGAATTGCAGGGCTATGTTAACTGCATGACACATTCACAAATATTATAAAATACTATTCATCCCAAATATCCTAACTTAATAATCTCCTGGATTCATGTACTATCCTATTTTTATTTCATAAAGATTCCCAGGTCTTACATCTACAAATTTACTAGCTTGCATATTCAAATAATAAATAAGATTCAACTGTAATTAGAGCAATCTTACTAAACCATAAGAAAAGTTTGCTTTACTTTAGTATTCTAAACTAAACACATAATATTTTGATCATATACTATGAAAGTTCTTTTAAAAAGAATCACACAAATATTTATTATCATGTTGGGCTATGTTATCGTAATAAAATCATAGTATGCATATTCTCAAATAAATCCTGGACTTATAATGTTTTAGAAGTGTGGTATAATGCATATTTTAACATTCATACATCAAACATTATTACATAGGCAATCTGTAAAAAAGAAAAACAAAAAAATACATCATAATAAATATCAATAATTCATTAGTTGTTACCAAGTGACATTAGCTGGTCATCACTTTTGCAGTCATCTTTTCTCCAACTAGATATAACATCTCATACATAAAATACATCCATGCTTCTATTTAAAATGTTCTAATTTAAGCTATTAAATAATATACTATAGGATTCTATACCATAAATAATTAATATTCATGTTCCTATACTTATTAATTAAAAATTTCTTTTTTAAAATAGATTAATGAAATAAAAAAAAATCAATCAAAACTATAATTACGTGTATCTTCAATTACATCTTCCATTGACAAGGTTCTTTAAAGTTCAAAAACGTTTGTTATTTTCTGGAGAGTTTTTTTTTTTAAAAAAAAATGTTCACTTCAAAAGCACTTCTCTACACTCCTCCACTGCTATAACTATGAACAAGACAATGCGTTTACTGCAGAAGTGTTCCAAACTTCCGGCACAAAAATCTTAGGTTTTAAAATAATAATAATAAAAAATTTTTTTGACGTCTTTTAAAATCTTGAAAATTAAACAAAAAAATCATCAATCTGTTTTAGGAGAGTTTATAGACTAATGGTTTATGGATTCCATAGTCCAGAAAAATAATTATTGAAATTATACTATAATAATCCTATGAAGCTTCTATAATCCATATCAGTGTACTAATGCATCCATTTGGCTTAATTTGATATATCCGGTCCGGTAAACTTTTTCGCAATATAAATCTATTTACATGGATCCATCCTTTTATTTATTTATGTATTCATTTCTCCCATAAGTTTCTTCTTTAGTACATTTACTTCCATTTAATACTTTTTCTCATCAATTTAAAAACTTCAAGTTTTTTTAAAATCCTTTCTAAATGCGTTTAACCCTTTTAAGACCGTAAGTTTTTTTATATACTATATATGCTTTAGTAAAAAAAATCTCCGTGAGGCATTTCTTTAATTTCTTGCAAAATATTTTTTTAAAAAAATGTTTCCTTCACAAAGAATATAACATTTTACTCTTTTAATATGATATTTTTATCAAATTATCACAAAGTATAATTGTCTTATTCTTAATTTTAGGCAAGTTTATCTTCTATATAAAAATAATGTATCTTTACTTTTAGACGGTAAAATATCTTTCTATCTGGGCTTTTTGTACAATGTCCACACTATTTTATTTATTAGAACAATCCTCCTGTTCATTATTAATGAAACTGTATCAACAAATATTATATACATTTTTAAAATATTATAAACTGAATATACTTTACTTCTTGGCATATCCGTTTATTATCACAAATTTCTGAATTTGACTTTGATAAAATACCACCAGCAAAGGACTTTAAAACTTTAGCAAAACATTTTTAATGAAGTTACTAAATATATTATAGTTTAACTCTCTTTTGCAAATATTTTTTAAAATATCAATTAGCTTTGCAAATAAAATTGTATGAGAGTACAAAATTAACTAAATAAAAAAAATTTAAAATTTACTATCAACTTGATAGCTTCTGATATACTTTAATCTGAACCTTTATCACTCCCGTGCAATGGTATTTATATGCCAGAAAATATGTCCCTTGATTGGTTGATTCTCACTTAGTTTGAGATCAAATTTACATATTTTAGTTTTACAGAATTAAATCATAAAATAAAAATTTATGACGTAATAAAATTAAAAAATATTATTTAAAATATTACTTTCAGATTAATTATTACTTTGATAAATTACTTAAAAATATTTTAAAATTAACTTTTAAAATAATATTTAATGAATTCATTCCACTTTTAATATTTAATTTATCTATTTTTATTTAGACAAAATATTAACTTTTTTATTAACTGTACTTGTCTTTATTGCATTGTTTAAAAATGTTATAACGACTGTTAACTTAATATTTATTATTAGCCTTATGCTAGGTGATAATTCTGTCCAACTCTATATTACAATTTTACAATATTTTAAGCTTTACTAATTCAAATACGAACAAGCATGTCTGTGCTACTCTATATTACATAAGTCACATGATTAATAAATTTTGAGACAGACGATTTTCAATCTATTTCTCTGCCTAGATTTATAAAATTGCTACACTTATTATATTAAATAATATAATTATAAAATTTTGAAAGAATAATTTAAAAAATATAGAATTAGATATAACTTTCACTATCATAAAACTAACTTTTAAAATATACGATTTTAATTGTGATCATTAAATGTGATTTTATAAATTTAAATATAACATTTATTAAATTATAAATTTTAAACCATTAAAATCGAACTTTTAGATATACTTTTAATATTTATAGCTGTTTTATTTAATATGGCCAGCTTTTGCAAACATATGCAACAATATTTAAAGCTTTACATAATTATTTTTAAATGATTCACTATAATTTTATATACTACGTATTTTCTTTAGCTTCAAATTGTACTTTATAACATAATTAACAAAATATAATTAACATATTAAAAGAACATATTTTAAAATTTAAATTTTTTAATAATTTACTATAATTGACTAACTCTGACCTATAGAAAAGGGTACAATATATATATACCAGAACAACTTAATTAGTTGCTGTTCATAAAATGTATAAAAAATGTATATCCACAACTATATTCATAGCTATGCCAAAAATAATAACTAGAACACTTTTTTCTATTTATTTTTAATACTTTATTTACATAATTTTTTAGGTAATAAATATACACATCTATATATCTGTTAAAATTGAAGATCTCTCCAACTGCTGTGAAAAGCTCTTATGACTAACTGTCAATTTAAAATGACCTCTTTTTACCTGAAGTCATTAGAAACTTATAATGAAAATAAGATTAAACAGTGACATAAAGTGAAACTTATTTTTTTGAATTGACAATTTGTATGTTTCTGGTAGATTTAAATGTTGTTTGTGCTTTTCAGCTCAACACACTTATAGTGTTTGATGCCATATATATATTGTATCAATATTGATATAGGCACATATAATTTTATCTAAAAATTATTATTAAAATAATAAACAAGTTATAAAAATCTAAAAGATTTCTTTAAGTAAACAAAATCAGTTTGTTTTTGAAAAGATATGAATCAAATAGTTTCCCAGCGTTAGTTTTTGAAATAAAAGGCTACAATTGATTAATCAAAAGGGGGGAGGGGGAGTCTTGGTAAGGAAAGTAAACTAAAGGTTTATAAAAGGGAAGTAAAGAGTTTTCTTATTAGTATTCGTAAAATATAAATAATTTAAAATTTAAACAAAAACAAATCTCTTTTCATTCAAGTTTAATTAAAGAAAAAATAATCTTAAAACTAGTAATGTGCATATATATTGTGCGATTGTCAACAATAGAATAAATGTTATTATAAATAAATGAAAGTTAAAGAAGATCATCGTTAAAAAACACGGCAATGGCTATTAATTAAATATGACTACAGGATTAAAAAGCTTGTCTCCAAATGATTAGATATTAATTAAAATATAAAACAATACATTTTGCATGGCTATTACTAATTAAACAAACTTTCAAAACACGTTTATCAAAGGATTATCACTGGAATTTCGACAACAGTTATTGCCGGAAGAGATTACAAGGACAACACATCGCAGGTATAAATAGACTTTTTATCAGACAGTAGTTCAGTTCACAAATTAATTGAGTGAGTGCAGTTCACAAATTAATTGAATCAGTTGAGTTAATTATATCCAGAAATAAAATGCAGTGCTGAGAAGATTTTGGGAACGCACATTTCTCTCCACCAGCCCAGATGTCCAATGAAAACAGCAGATCTGCCCGTGAAATAATGTCAGCTTAACATCTTAGAAAATCTCCATCAGTATCTAATCGTCTCCAATAGTAATAATCGTGAAAAATAAGGAAACTCATCAAGGAAACGTCCCAGCCGGATGGAAGCATTCATAATGGAAATATTCTCACCGAAAGCAGCCACCAAAGAGAACAAAATTCTACGTCTATATTCAAAAGCCTAGGTAAAACATTTGCTTATTTCATTTATACTGTAATAGCCATTGCATTGCCTTAATACATGCAAATCCTTCAAGAGTCTAATTATATGAACTCGATATCATACATAAATGAACTATTGATATGTGTTTAAATTTCAAATGCTATATAATACTTTATTATTATTATGTGTGTGCATGAGTTAATATGTGCATGATCATTATATCAATATTTATTAGTTAAATTAGATAAATACCAGTGTTTGGAAATGTTAATTTAAAATATGCGTGTGTTTTATTAGAATTATAAAAAGTTTAAATTTAGTAAATAAATGTTAGTTAATAAATTATCTTTAAATTTAAACTTTATTTGTCGGTCAATTCTTTTTACCAAATTCTTTTATCAATTCCTTTTACAATTCTTTTATCAAGTCTTTTAACAACAGATTATGTATAATCTGTTAGTGATTACAAATAGCTGAGCTAGTCGTGGATTTAGGCGTTGAGTTAGTGGCCACTGTTCAAAGTGCGTTATCTATTCTTTTGATAGGTAGCTGGCGCCTGTGCTTATACACAAAACAAAAAAGTGCTTTGAACTTGGTGTTGAACTCAACAGTCGAAAAGAAGTTATGTCCTGGAAATGTAATGCTAGTTATATATTTTATAGCTATCGTTTGGGCATACATATTCTCCAAATATGTTCTCTGCGTAAGAGACCGGTGTTTTGAGCTCACATATTCGAACACGGTTCAATATATATATCAATTAAATCATCCCACATGATTAAGAAATCCAGTACTGCCCTCTGTGAACTGGATTTCTTAATCATGTGGGATGATTTAATTGCTTAATATTTGTATATTTATTTCAGTATAGCGTTATGCACTGGATTATTTTATTTATATATATATGATGAAGCATGACCTTTTTAGGAATGGAAGCACACTAACATTTTTTTAAATAATGTTTTTATTTTACTTGCCACAACAATTTTCACATATTTAAAAGATCGTGTATAATTGAAAATGCGATTTAGTTTAAATTATAAATCAGTTTTATATTTTATTTTGCTTAGATCACCTATATACCTGGGTTTCATTTTATGCGGTAGATAGGTTTCTCAGAAAATGCACACAAAAACAATCGCATAAAAATAGACTTACCTTGAAAAATGGGGGATACATTCCATAATTTTCAAAAATCGCATAAAACCAAAGCAACAATGTAAAATTACTTTAAAATTCACATAAAAAAGTATGACTAATAAAAAATTTTAAATATTTAAAAAAAATTAATACAAGAGAAACTTTTTTTACTTTTTTTATTAACTATTTAATTTTATTCAAACCTATGTTTTTATGTGTATTTTATTTTATATTTTTTCATACATATTTTAATCATTATTGCTATTTAACAATACAAGCATTCATTTGTGAACTGTTAAGAAATCAGATTTGTGATGTGATGCACTGTGATTTCTCCGTAAACGGAGTCAAGAATTTCACAACAACTATGTCCAGAGAAACCTGTTAGCCACTTTACCTTCCATTCCCACTAAGTTTTTCCATATTCTATTCTATCCCATTTCCAAAACATAATCTTTGTTGACTCTATAGCCTTTATATCTAAATTCCTCTTTTTCCAAACCCAGCATAAAAACCAATTAACCCATTTTCTGTATAATCACTTTTTTCATATTTATTCTTCCATAACTTCATTACTTGTAACCTTTCTGTTTTCAAACATTTAGATTCAATTAACAAATGCCTAATATTTTCTATTCCTTCCTTATTTACAGACTAAATCTCCCATATTTTTCCATTTATATATATATTCTCTTGTTGCTAAAAATCCTGTTCGAGCCTTAAACAATAAACTACTTTCCTTACTATGTTCTGTTTACTTCTATATATATTTAAACTTTTTTTACTCTCCATACTATTTCTCCATCTCTCTAACACCTTATTATTTATTAATGAATCTATTCTTTTATTCTGTTCCTTACCACTATAACACTCAACAATCCTCCTAACACAATCATCCCACCTTTTGTACATATATACTGATATAAATTCTTTATCCAAATCTTTTGCATACCACATTACCTTTCTCACCCATTTTGTTGTCCGCCCTTTACTCGTAATCCAATTAAATACTATTTTGGCTATTTTTATTATCCATAAACTGCAATCTATCAACCATTTTCATTTTACTTTTTGCATCTCTCATATAAAAACTTGACCATCCCATTTCTCCTTGAATTGCCTCCCTTGCTGTTCATACATCTGCATCCAATGCATATCTTCCTACTTCCCTTTGTACTTTTTCTAAGTAATCTAATACACCTTTACTAACACATAATGCATCATTACCATATATTAACCCTGATACTGCAACTCCTTTCCATATAATTCTAGCTACATCATATTATATGAAAACACTGTTAATTTCTTTATCAATCCCTTATCTTTGCTTCATTTATCAATTTTTTCTCCAATTCATCCAAACAATTTTTCTGATTACTTAAGATAATTCCCAACTAATTATATCTATTCTCCACACCTAACTATATCCCCCAATAAAAATTCTACATCTTCTCTTTCACCAGTATTAACCATCATTATATTTGATTTTTCTTCACTAAATTTAATTCCCATCTCTTTACCCACTCTTGCACATGTCCTCAACATAACTTCTATATCTTCTCTTCTTTCTGCACACAAAAAGTTATCTGCAAAAAAAAGACCTGACAAAATATATACTCCCCTGCCACCTATTAATAGTATCTCTATCCCTCTTCCTAATCTTTCTATTGCTCTTTCCATTTCACTCAAATAACAAAAGCAAAATAGATGACATAGGATATCCTTGTCTTAGTCCCAGCCCATTTTCATTTATTGATATGTATAATAATTATTTTCATATAATTTTTGAATAATATCCACTAAAGCTTCATCCATTCCCAAATTTACTAAACTTACCTATAATCTATTTCTATTAACCCTTATAATATGCCTTCTCTATATCTATAAAACTTATAACTGTCTACCTGAATTCATATTCATAAGTTGTGTAACTACAAATAAACTATCTCCCAAATGCCTATCTAATCTAAAACCTCCTTGCATTTCCCCCATCACATCATTTCCTTCCATCCATTTTACAACTCTTCTAGTCATCATATATGAAAAAAGTTTATAAGCATTTATTTTTATATAGCGCAATGTTTATAAATTGTAATACATTAAAGATCAGCCTTTCCAAGCTATTGTGCATGCGCTTTTTATAAGTGTTAATAATAAATGAATACTTTCATTCCCAACACAAGATATAGTATTTATGAAAGAATAAAATAAATCCACTTATTCTTTCCAACCCAAATGCTTATATATGGGCAAATCTAAAGTACTGGAAGTGAAAGTGTGAGGATAAAGTGAGTGGTTTATCCTCACGCTTTCACTTCCAGTACTTAAGATTTGCCCATATATAAGCATTTGGGTTGGAAAAAATAAGTGGATTCATTTTATTCTTTCATAAATACTATATCTTGTGTTGGGAATGAAAGTATTCATTTATTATTAACACTCATAAAAAGTGCATGCACAATAGCTTGGAAAGGCTGATCTTTAATGAAAAAAGTTTATATAAAACTGATGTTACCACTATTGGTCTATAATTATTTATATTTCTATTATCCTTACCCTTTCCTTTAAATAATAATCTTACTCTTGTATTACTCCAACTACTTGGAAAAACTCTATTCTGTGCCATCTTATTAAAACAAGATAATAACTTTGCTTCTGCCCTGTACCCTAAATTCATTATCATTTCTGCTGCCCATCCATCTAAACCTCTTGCCTTTTCACTTTTTAATTTCTTATCTACCTCATTCAATTCATATTTTTTAAATGTAATATTCCCATTACTATATGCCCTCATTTTCTATCCTTCACACCTAACATCTTTTGGTTGTCATCTGATCCTTTGTGTCAGCCACTAGAGGTGCGATTTCTAACCAAAAACACATTAATATAACAGTCCTGGGCTAGCAATCCTCTATTAATATTAACTTTTTTTTGTTTGTTTGTTTACAAAGTTTACTTTCTTTTGTTTCTGAATTATTTTTCCCAAATAATATTTTTGATGATGGGATAATAATAGTTGTTTTTTTTTTAATTTTTTTTTTTACCAAAAGATCTTTTTTGGTGTGTGTTCAAATAGTAATTTGTGTTTTTTTTTAAATAGTATTACTGTTTTTGTAAAATGGATTGACAAAATTAGAGAGAATGAGTTTTTTTGATGGATCTTTAAATAATTATGTTACTTTGATAGGTTTACATTTGATTGCCGACAACAATTAGTGGGAGGGTTTTTTTTGTGTACGATTAAATAATAATTTACGTTACTTTGATAGGTTTACATTTGATTGCCAACAACAATTATTGGGAGAAGTGTTGTTGTTTTTTCCGCGCATGTGTGTGTGTATGTTTAAATAAAAATTAAAAACTTTACTTTTATCGGTTTACATTTGATTGACGACCGATTTGACTTCCTTTCATTTATAAATTATGGTTTTGGTTCTACAAATAAATATTTTTCACAATGGGACAATAATAGTTGTTGTTTGTTTATTTTTTATTGACAAGAGCGGGTGTTTTTTTGATGTAGATTCAAATAGTAATTTGGGTTACATTTAAATAATAAGTTGCAGTCTTACTTTGATTGGTTTACATTTAATTGCCAACACCTAATTATTGGGAGGGGTGTTTTTTTGTGTGTACAATTGTAGACAACAATTATTGGGAGAAGGGGTGTAACCATTTAAAGAATAGTAGTTTACGTTACTTTTAGTGGTGGTGTACATTTGACTGCTGACAATAATTAGTGAGAGTGGTAGGTGTTTTCCGGTGATGATTAAATACTAAGTTACCTTCCTTTTATTTTACATTTGATTGCTGACAACAATTATTGGGAGCTAAAGGGGTTGTTTTTTTTTTTGTGTATGTTTAAATCAAAATTGAAGTTACTTTTATCGGTTATATTTGATTGACAACGGTTTTGACTTTCTTTTTTTTTTTTTTCGTTTATAAATTATGGTTTTGGTTTGCCCAAAAACCTAATATTTTTGACATTGGGATAATAATAGTTGTTGTGGTTTCTTTCATTTTTATTGACAAGAGTGGGTTTTTTTTTGGTGTATGTTCAAATAGTAATTTGGGTTACATTTAAAAAATAATCGGTTTACCTTATTTTTAGCGCTTTACATTTGAAAGCCGACAACAATTAGTGGGAAGGGTGTTTTTGTTTACGATTAAAGAATAATTGTACGTTCCTTTTATTTTTTACATTTGATTGCCGACAACAATTATTGGGAGAAAGGGTTTTGTGTTGTGTTTTTGTTTGTGTGTATGTTTAAATCAAAATTTAAGTTACTTTTATCGGTTACCATTTAATTGAAAACCGATTTGACTTTCTTTTTTTTTTTCATTTATAAATTATTTGGGTTTTTCCAAATAATATTCGATTTGACAATGGGACAATAATAGTCTAGGTTTCTTTAATTTTGATTGTCAAGAGTGGGTCTTTTTCGATGTACGTTCAAATAGTAATTTGGGTTATGTTTAACTAATAATTTACTGTCTTACTTTGATTGGTTTACATTTGATTGCTGACGACAATTAGTGGGAGGGTTTTTTGTTTTTTTCTATACGATTAAAGAATAATTGACGTTCCTTTTATTTGACCGTTTGATTGCCGACGACAACAATTATTGGGAGAAGAGGGTTTTTGGGGGCTATGCTTAAATAAAAATTTTAGTTACTTCTTTTATTTTACATTTGATTGCCGATGACAACAATTATCGGGAGAAGGGATGTACGTTTAAATAAAAATTGAAGTTACTTCTTTTATTTTTGACATTTGACGAAGCCATTTAGAATCCCTCAAACAAGCTTGCCTTTACGAAGTGAACCTTTCCGTCGGCAGATGTTTTTGGACCGCAAATCTGCATATATTTGCCACACAATCCAATTTTTTCTTTCAGCAGCAGGATGTTTTTTTCTTTTTTTCTGCTGTAGAAATATTCCAGCGCCGGCTTTCGTATCTGGAAATTCCCATCTTTTCAAGTTTTCTGTTGTGGGAATTAGCCATACTTTTGGTCTCAGAAAATTTCTCATTAAAACGTGACTCAAAGCATGATTTTTAAAATTTTATGCTATCCCACCCTAATCGAAAATTTAGGAGGAATACAAATTTATGAGGAACAATCACGATACTGTTAAAATTGATAAAATGTAACAGTACATCAATTCGTCTTAAAAAAAGGCACCAATGAAAATTTAAATAATGTTCACATGATCAAATTAACACACCCTTGTACAATATTGTTACATAAAATACATAACACAGCATTATGATATAGTGCGTGACACAAACAACTACGGCATTTTCCTCTGCTTTTAGCATCGGAAAAAGCCACACCGTTAGCCGCTAAGCCGAGTTAACACTCTTTTTAGATTTTATCGTAGAAAGAAGACTTAACTCCGAGTTAACACTCTACCTTTTAGCGTAGAAAGTAGACTTAACTCCGAGTTAACAATCTTTCTAGGATTTATTTTAGAAAGAATGCTTAAAGACTTGGGTGCGGCCGCGGAAACAGCATATTTCTAGAAATTTAGCTAGAAATAGCACCTCTAGCAGTTGACACAAAGGATCAGATGACAACCCATCTTTTCTATATTCATTACATATCTATTTAAGATTCTCTCTAAGTCTTCTCTAGAGCTACACTCTATCCCCTTATCATTTAATAATATTATCTTTCTCCTACATTTCTCCTTTTAATGTAATTCCAAATTTTTTTACTTCCATCTCTTCCACTTTTATTAATATCCTCCAACAATTTACTATTCAATTTCATTCTCTCTATAATTATCCATTTTAGCCAACTTCTTTTTTTCCAAGTACTTTTCCCATTTATCATTAATATCTTTTTCACTTTCCTTATTCTTAATAGCACACTTATTTTCTCTACATGCTTCTTTCCTCTCTTTTACACTCTTACTAATTCTTATTTTTTATTACTTTTATTCTTCTGACTATTCTCATCTAAAACTCTATTTGCCACTTTTTTTATTTCATTACACCGGTCCTTATTCATCACCAACCAACTTTTCCATGATTTCTCCATCTTAATCTTATCATTCACTCTCCATCCACATCTTTCACTATTATTTCTATTTTTATTTCTATTCTCCATCACATTACTAACCATTTCAATTACAATAAAGCTATCATCACCAGTACATATTTTCTCTTCATTATCAAACACCTTAATTTTCCGTATTTTATTCATTCCCTCTTTCTCTACCAATACATAATCTATTGTGTGAAATATATTATTTCTAGACAATGTGTATTGTCCCTCATAAATGCTTGATAAATTTCCAATACTCAAATTCATTCTCTGACAAAATTTCTTCAAAAGCTGTCCATTTTTATTATCTACATCATCAATCTCTTCAATATGTCTATCCATTCTCTTCCCCTGTTCTTTAAAACTTCTTATATCATTAACCAAACATTCATATATGCTACTGTCCCACTCCATAATAATTTGACTATCTCCAGTAGCTACATAAACTATAACTACCATTCATTCTTGTCTACCCAACCTAATTTCAAATCACAAATGTTCTTGTCATTTAACAATATTTAAATATTTTTTTGATATAACACCTATACCACCACCCCTTTTTTCTTTTCTATTTATACCCTGCCATACCAAATTTTTTAAAATAGGTTCTTCTCTTAAATGTGTTTTCACTATTGTTAATACCTCAAGCTCTTAATTTTCAATTGTTTTATTCCATCCACTTTTCTGGTTTCATACCACCTTGCATATTCAAATATCCAATTTTAACAATTTCTTCGTTCCTAACTAGTCTTTTATAAATTCTTTTAATTCTTTCTTCTTTATTACATTTATAAATAACTTTCTTACCATTAATTTTACAAACCCATAACTTCTCCATATCTATACTTATATCTAAAACAAATTTTTTTGCTTATTTCTTTCATTCCATCCATTTTTCTTCTTTTTAATAATATTGCAATTTAACCCCCCCCCCCCCGCCATAAGTTTTCTGAAATATATTCTTTATAAATCAGACTCCTTAAAACTTCACTTCCTTGTTTTTCTAAATGCAACCCATCTTTACTATATAACTGCGTCTTTCCAATAAAACAACCCCACACATCAACAATAACATTATTTTTCTCACACAATTTTTTTAATCTCTCATTTATAGAATGCTCTATCTAACAAATGCCTCTTGTCAAATCTTGGTAATAATCTAACTACTTCTACTCTTCCTTTAATCTTATTCAAATTCCTAATCAATTCTACATACTCATCCATTACTCTTTCTGATGGTTCTAACAAATTATTAATCCCCACCATAACATACACATCTTTACTACCATGCTTATTAACTTTATCTGCTACATCCCTAATTCTAGCTCCAAGCAAACATATTCTTACATACCTGCTTCTATTTTCCCTTGCAATTATATCCCCACATTCTCTAATTAGTGAATCTCCTATCAATACTGTCTCATCCATAGCATTTTCTATTACCTTCTGACCCTCCTTATTTACTTCCTTATCATTTCTACTCAATCATTTTTTTTATCTCCTCACATTGTCTCTAATAATTTTAATGTTACTTCTACATCCTTCACTTCTTCCTCTATCTTATTTATTCTTTGGCTAACCATCTCCATTTCACTACTACTTTCTCCACCCATATAACTAAAACCATACTCTATCCTATCTTCTTTAACTATATTTTGCTTCCTTTCCCCTGTCTTTCTCTTTAAAATATCTACACTTAGAAACCACTTTCTCACCTCTTTAATCACATTTACACGCTTACTACATAATCACAAACCTGTTACATCCTTCCTAGCTTATTCAAACATTTCAAGTGATAAACCTCATCACATACAGTACATTTTACCAAAGCACATCTAATTTCTTTCTGTCGATTATATACACATTGTGGAATACAAATGCAATCCATATTCTTTATTTCCCAAATCACCTATTCTATATTTGACTTTATTAAAACGTATTTTTCGAACGGTATATTTTTTCTTAAAATTAAATAACTATTCTTAAATTTTGAAAAAAAAACTTTTACTAAATTAACTAAAAACTAATCAACAAAATAACCTATTTTAAAAAAACTTCTATATATAAAATGATAATATATATAACAATAAAATTAAAGAAAACAGATTTTTTTAAAAAACTTCTATATATATAAATAACAAACGAAAAACTTTAAAATAAATAAAAACACGATTTTCAATCTTTCAAATTCTCTTAACAACTAATTATAATTTCATACAATATTCCCGCACAGGTTCGAATCCTGTCGACTGCACCAATTTTCTGCTGTGTACAGCCACTCACTCGGCTTAACCATCAGGTAAATAGACAGCAGAACCCAAATGATTATACAATTAGTTTAATAGAATTAACAGTCGGATAAATAATAGTACATATATATATATAGTTATAAGACAATTAAGTTAACTTACGAACGCTGGCCATGAAGGCATACAAAAAACATAATATAGACTGGTGTGGTCTGCAAAGTTCCTAGGTCCACTTTTTAACCTTCAGTGGTGGAATTCACTGGATTTGTTCCTTTGCTAAGTTAAAACTCTTGACCTTCGTGTGCATTCAATGAGTTCTCCGCTACAAGTGCTGCTTAGTTATTTTTTGTTCCTTCTTTTTTCTTGTTAAGGAATGTTTCAGAAACCAATTAATTTTCGGCTATTGTCTACTTTTAGTAATCAGCACTTTTAATCTAGCTGCTTAATTAGTTTCTGATCTGAAGCGGTTATCTTTAATAGCGTACCAAATTTAATTACAAAATTCCTGTCTATTTCTTTTAATAAAACTTATTTTAATAAAACATTAATTATTATATACTATAACTTTCTTTTAACAAAACATTATTATACACGTATATAGCATACACAATAAAAAAATAATATTAATGCTCTCAAACAAAACAAATATTTAAATCACAGATTAAAAAAAACTTATCTGAAATAAATCAATCATACAAAACTTATACAATTATGTGACGTGATGTATTGTGGCTTCTCCTCAAACGAAGTCAAGAATTATGTGACGTGATGTATTGTGGCTTCTCCTCAAACGAAGTCAAGAATATCTCAGCAATTATGCCCAGATAAACCTGTTACCCACTTTATTTTCTATTCCCCACTCTAAATTTTCCCATATTCTGCTCCATCTCATTTCCATAACAAAATCTAAATCCCCCTTATCTTTTCCCAAACCCAGCAAGTACCCAGTACAACTAGCGCCAATTTCAGTCTTATGCTGTGTTAATGGTTTTCTGTCATCAATGTAATCAGTAATTAAACTGTGAGATGATGATTTTACTAATTGTTTATGAAGCTCGCGATTTTCAGACTGTGTTAATAATGACTAACAGTTAAATTTTCTTTTATACACATATAATGGAGAAACGTTTAGTCAGAAAAAAGTTATAAGTAAAAATATTTAAAAAAGATACGTTCTTTTTAAATAGAAATTAAAAGTTCTTAAATATTTTTATTTGTAATTTTTTTGTCTAAATGTTTCTCCATGTATATAAAAGAAAATATAAACATACATAACACATACATATACCTATTTAGCTCTCATTAGAATTTAAGAGCGAGTTCATAATTCGTGTCATTAACAAAAGTTGAAGACTTTCTTGAATCATTTTTGCTGTGAAACGAACAGGTTCCACTTTTGTTTCATTATCTTTTTCTAAATCTTCTACAGTATCTAAATTTATTGCCAAACCTTTTTTCAACTAGCATTTAAAGTATGTAAAATATAATGCATGTATATAAATGGGGAAATCTCGATTTTAAGTGAAATATGAACTTCTTTATAGCATAGAAGAAAACCGCATAAAAAGATATTAAGAAGAAAAATGAATGCATAACTTCAAAATCACATTAAAAAAATCCGCACAAAACGAGACCCAGGTGTATATAAGTATATTTCACATACCACTGTTATATATACGTATAGCGTCTTGTTATTTGGTCATTTGTTATTTTTAAAAATAATCTGTGAAAATTATATCAGGCCACATCTGTATTTAGTATGGTAAGATCATGAAATCAAAATTTTATTAAAGAAATAAATGTTTGTCTAGATATATTTTAAGTGGTAAACAAGATTTAGCCAACCGTGTTGATTGCTAAAATTTTGGAAAAGTAAATGACCAAATATAAAAAAAATATCCTGTTTGTGATTAAAACAAAAGCTAAAAGTTAATTTGGTCTCTAAACATATCAAATTTTAAAGGTGTTAATTGTTAAATTTACTGGGAAAATTTTGTTTATCAAAAATGTAATTTCATCTTGAGCAAGTGTAAATAGGCTGTTTTTTGCCACATATATACTCAGTCAAATTTTAAAAAGGGCTGCAAGCCAAATCTATGCCCCTTTAAATTTTAGGTTGGCCGAATAGTTAGGCAGTTTGTGATATGGCTCACACCTGAGGAACGGTGATCTTTGTCTCCATTTTATGTGCCAAAATGGTACAAGCCAATATAGTGATAAATAACCTTCCTGGTAGAAACCTACTGCAACAATACTTCAAATAGAGAGCTGCTACCTCTCCAGGGAACAAAGCCCAAGAGACAAACTGCCGCCCAGGAGTTAGGTAATAACTTTCACGACTACTTGCAGAGCTCTCAAGTGAACGTAAATTATTAATTTTCAAAACTATAGCTACAGTAAATTTAAATAAACACCCAGTTTAAAGTCTAATCGTTCAAATTTTTTTTTTACTTCAACCTATAAACCAATAATAAATATTCGCTTGATTTACTGTAAAATATCTCTATAAAATCTATTATCTCTAACCTGTTAAAGAGATAAATTTAATAATTATTTTGTTAATTAAATTCTGTTTTATTCTTGTATTTGCGATCAAATCTATGTTCTTTTATATATTAAAGTTTTTAATATTTCATTTAGATATGTGATTATATGCCAAATATATTTTGAACCAGCAAGCAGATATATTTTCATAATTTTATCCCAATGATAATATTTCTATCTTCAGTTTAGTTATTATGATATAATACTTAGTTATATTACACCCAAATCACTGTTTCGAAATTAAAATTCATTAATCAATAACTGATTAATTTAAATCAACTCTGAATTTGATTTCATATATAATTATGTTTTGAATTGTTATACTGATAAATTATGATTTTAAGCATAGTTTTACTCAATTAATAATAAATTCTGGCCAGGAAGATATTAGTAAGGCATATATTTTCATTAATTGTGATTTTCTTAAATATGCTTTCCCTCTATTTTTATTAAATCTGATTAGAGATGTGGATTAATTGTTTGTTAAACGAGGGTATTAATATATTTAAGTATTCACTCTCTCTTTATAGCATATTTTAAGTGCCTGTAGTAAATGTATGTAGGATTAGTTTGAACAGGTCTCTCTATATGTTATTCGGATTTATCCAAAACTAAGATAACCTTTAGTTTGATGGATGATGATTCACATCATTATCGAGCAAAATTAGTAGGCTTGAATATTAGAGGAACTTAGTAAATAGTCACAATATTATCACTGTAGTAATTAGATTATATTTCTGGCTAGCATTGTTATTTATCACATGGCAAACCATGATATTAAATGAATATTATGTTGGCATATTAAATTCTTATATGCATAGATTATTCACCGAGCACAAAAAGCAGCTAATACATTTAAATGAGTCCAAACACTGTATTATGCCAGACTGATTACATTCCATTGTATAGCACTTGTGAGCATGTATTTGATCTCAATATGATCCCTAAATAGTGTAATTTAATTTATTTTGTTTTTCATTACTAATAATTTTAATAAATGTATTTAAATTTGTCCTGTCTTCATTATTCTTTTATCATATCCCAATCCAATCCACTTAATTATTAATTATATTTCCAGATATTATTATACAAAATGTCAATATTATATTAGATTAGCCATTAATAGGTGTTTAGTCCAATTTTATATGATGTGTGCATGGTTAGCCATAGGGTCTCATGTTTCTCTCTGTTCAGAGCTGGCTTATGATTAAAATTAACACCAATGTGTGTAACCTCAGAAATGTCACTCATATAGTGTTAAATCATGGAGTGTTGGTGAATGAGTTGGAGCGTGGTTTGGACTCTGGATCTTACCATCCCATTTCAATTTGCTTTAGTGTGTTGGTCTCTGGATTTTGTTATGTCTATGTACAAATCTGAGTATTACAATATAGGTAATGCATTGTCAATATATTTTTATTTATCAAATGCTTTTAGCATTCTTAAGTTTTAATTGTAAATTAGATTTTAGCATTGTGCAAACTTTTTATAATCAACATATAATGCATTGGTCAAACCCATTCCTTATCATATATAAAAACAATTCAACTGTTGGTAAAAAATTGAAAGTCAATTGAAATTCCATTCAAAAATAATGAGTTTGAATTATTCATTCTTTTTTTTATGTTAATCAGACTGTAATTAGTTTAAATATAGATAATACATTATCAATATATTTTTATCTTGCAAATGTTTTAACATTCTTAAGTTTTAATTGTAAATTAGATTTTAGCATTGTGTGAACTTCTTATAATCAACCAATAATGAGTTGGTCGAATTCATTCCTGGCTGTATATAAAAACAATTCAACTGTTGGTAAAAAAGTTGAAAATCAACCGAAAATAAATAGAATACAAAAAAAAGTTATTCGGATTTTTTTTTCCTGGTTAGCAAAAGAATATAGTTGAGACTTTATTTTTTAAATTTTGCAAAATAGCTTATATACACTCATGTACTTATTGTTCTTAGTACACTATTGTATATTTTGAATTTTAAAGTTTTTGAAAATTTTAGTGAATATTTCCTTCGGAAGCACTCATTCCATTCATTACATGGACACTTCATCCCTGTATATATATATATATATATATATATATATATATATATGTATATATACAGGGATATATATATATATATATATATATATACCCACACATCTGTTCATGAATGCTTGAGTAAATACTTTCCCATTACTGACATGTCTAAAGACTTATATAACAATTAATGATTTTACAATAAAAATGATTAAAGTTATGTAATTATTATGAAATTTCTGCAGTTTTAAGTTTTTTTAAAATTTAAATTTATTCCATATTTTTAGTTACATTTCTTGTTTCAAAATTTTAGTAATTTAAATATTGGTGTCTTTTACAGAAGTCTATATCAGCAGCAGTACCATTGTTATAACCCAACTTCAACTATTCCATTTGATCAACATCGTTACAGAACACAAGGAACATTTCGAGATTTTGATTTCAATAATGCGGTAAGATAATTTAAAATTATAGTTTCAATATATTGCCTTTTGTGCAAAAAATTAAATCAAATCCGAAAATATATGTTAATATTAGTATGAATATATTATTACTTAATATAGTAATTTGCATTTATTTTATATCAAGGTATTGTTTACATAATTTCAGTTTACTGTTTTATGATTTATAAAAAAGTAAAAATTTTATGTATAAATAGGGTTGTATGTTTTCATTTATGTAGATAAAGTCTTCTAATCATACATTTAGAATAATAATTATATATTGTAATCTAAATAAAAAGGAAGACTTCAGTTGGGAAGCTATGGTAACTTAAATAAAAGATAGCTGACATTAGTGCAACTGAATATCTCTAGGAATAAAATTAATCTAGATTGAGAAAAAGAAATTAATCTAGTATTTCTCCTTTTATTCGGTTTTACTTATATGTATATGGTATATCTGTGCCCATTAGGCTATCTAAACCTAGATAAAGTTACATTATATACCTACTTATACTCTACTGGGTTTGAACCTCAGTTAGTACACTATTTATGATTTGTGTAGGATTTTCCACTTTATAACCATATCACGTTTGCACTAATATTAAGGGGAAAATATCCTTATTATTTTTTAGTTGTGCAAATAAATTATCAGACAAATTATTATATAAAATGTTAACTTCATAAATGCATATTTAACATTCTCATAAGTGTTACTAGCTCATATTAAATACTATAAATTTATTGGTGGCAATTCATTAAACCTTGAGTGACATTTGATGATCTTCGGATAGTAGTCATTATCTTAGGATGGCTCACAAATAATACATAAAAACATAGCAAGAAACATTATTTATATAAGGCCATTTATTATATTTATTTAGACTATTAATCAATCTGATGGTGATGATGATACTTCCAGCGACAGCTTTAGAACTAACAACATAAATTATAGCTTTTATCAACATATAATTATTTACCCAAAATATATTTAAATTACGACTTAAAGGTTGACATTCATTAGTGATGATGATGACTAAACTAACTTCACAAGACACTGATTAATTCTGAAGAAACATATATGCCTCTTTTAATAAAAACAAATTAAGATTTATTACTGATTAATCATTAATAATATAGATAGAAAATTTACATGATTAATAATGAAAAATTACATTTGAATAATAATAAGAAAAATAACCCAAAGTCCTCCCCTTTAATGATAAGTAAACTCAATGTCATATCATATAGAGTGATGTGTATACATTTATTTCTCTAGCAGGTGAATAAAAATCTCATATGGAAACATTTTTAATTTTAAAAATAAACACCGGATGCATGCACATACCCTCCTATTGCATATAACATACATTATATATCTATAAATTTAAACATAATATCAATCAAGAAATAGAAGAGTTAGTTAGATTATATAGATAAGAATATCTACATAAATCGGTTTCAAATTACTTATCTAGATTACAATGATTTCTCTCCTTATACCAAATTTCTATCCCTACCACTTAGTATATTCATACACAACAAATATACATGTAAACATATTTATATTACTAAATGTGTATGTATATATGTCAATTCCCAAAGTGAATAAAAATTATTTAACCTTTTACATACAATGTACATCAACATATTTTCATAATACTTGAATTAATACACAATAAACACATTTTATAAAAATAAAATCACATGTAATGATAATCTAAAAATACATAAGATATTAATAGAGTCAATATTTATTATTATTGAAAATCTTCTCTAATAATTGATTTCCATTTTAATATTTAAATAGAGATGAATGAATTTATTATTAAAAGAGTTGTTAATAGTCACTGATAAAAATATAATTAAAATTGATATTATCAGTTCTTTTATTCTCGATGTAGATACAGTTTCAAAGAGTCCAACGAATCTCATTTTGAAGTCAACTTGTTGAAGGTTTAGAATTTGAAATCAGCCACACACCAAAATGTAACATGTGTAGATTTACCAATTGCAGTGGTTTAGTGGAACAGTTCTATTTTTTGTTGGGCTTCCAATTCTTCTGTTTTACTATGATGATGATGATGCTGTGAAATAAATTGCTTTTTTAGGGACCATTTTAGCATTGGAACATTTCTTTATTATTTTGCTCTGGATATGACTGGTGCAACATATAATTTTCAGCATTTACTGTGTGCTTCTATTTGAATTCAGCAGCACAAGTGAGGCAATGAGTTTCTTCTTTCATCTTTGGAAATCATTCATAAAATGTTTTAAATACTTTAGATTTAAACTCCTCTGATGTGCATAGTTTCTTGGGTAGCCAAAAGACACCCCTAAACAAAATAATTTTAATTTGCCATCAGGCTTCAGAAACTCTCAAATATATAAAAAATATAATGTGTGGTTTCTGAAAGGCAATAAGAATTATTCTGATCTCCTGACTGCCTTATTTTCAGACTAAGTATGTGATAATCTGTCTGATGACACCACAGATATTTTTGTTACTGAAACACATGGCCATTTATAAATTACATTCCATTAGTGCATCTGTATAAAATCTTTTCTGTGAATTGACAATTTTTTAAAAATTTATCATTTAGCATGGTCCAAAATGATCTGGATCCTAACACTTTAATAGCTGACTGATTAATGAGTCTTTGTTTTTATTCTCCCACAACATGGCTTACATCATCTGTTATGTAAAACTGACCTTAGCTCTCTCACAACCTTTAAATATCAGTTGGACCTTTCTTAATTAACTCTTTGCTATAAAATGAGACAAATTGATCTTAAATAATATACAAGAAAACAAATTTTCACACAGAAAATACAAAATATCACATGACCACCACCTCTTATGCTTGTGTAATTTTGTAGTTAAATGGAGATAAAAGGTGGTTGCTGGAGGGTCGCATTAGATCCTAAGATCTAAATGCAGTGCTCTCAGATCCAAGACTCCTCACTGACAAGGTCATAAGCCAGAAACTAGTCTGGGGATATTGGATGAGTAGGCACTAGATGGGGATTTTATGCACAAGCCTTCTGGCATCCATTGATTACTCTAGCTTGCTGTGTGTGGCAATATATATAGTGAGTTTTGCCTGTTGTAAAATACAAAATATTTAAAAACGCTTTAATATATCTGTAAATGTTTATGCTTTACTCCCTTTGTACAAACAAGCACTTACATATATTCAAACATAAAACCTGCTTCTCAAAACAATCTAAATTATCTGAAAGCTATAAATTGTTAATATTAGGAGTATTAAAATTTATAAAATGAATCAGTAAGACAAATATTAGAATTAAAGTATTATTAAAGAAAGGATGTTATAATCTATTAAATATAAATTAATTTTAAAGAAGGTTAATAAGCAAACTTAAAAAAATGACTTATTGAGTTTGTATCTACAGACAATTATTTATATGTGCCTTAAAATTCTAACTTTTACAACTATTAAACCATTCAAAGTATTTGTTATCTTCTTTTACTAATATAAAGTTGAACAGAAAGAGAAATAAATATTTCTCTCACTCACTTTCTGAGGCTTTGGGTACTTGGTCCTGTAGGATTTGAACTCAGTGCCCTACAAATTCCTCTCCTATAAAAGAAAACGTGATAATGATTTTTTTTTCTATTTTATACACACACTATTGCAATATAGTCACATAGATAAATCAGAATATGTACTATATATATATATTATAACGATCAAAATGAAAGTGAAGATCGAATCTAACTGCAAAAACAATATCTGCAACTACCAGGGCGCCATCTAGGCATTTGAGCCTAGAAAAATTTATAAAGTAGGCAGATACGTGCTGTTAAGATTCCACTTTATTTAAATATTCCGATTGTTAGCCCAAGTCACTAGCTCAGTGGAGACGCAGAGATAAAAATCTATATCTTAATTTATATCTTAAATATCAATAAATAAAAGCCACTGCCAGAAATTAACACATAAAAATATTTATTTACGCACATATAAAATAACATTTAAATTCTGAGGAATAAATTCAACATTTTAGATTTTTCTATTAATCTTTTAATTTTACATTTAACTAAGTTTCAATGAGTTTAATATTTTATTTAGATAGTCAAGTATGAATAGACTACATAGATCTGCATTTGAAAAGAAAATATTTTTCCCTGATTTAACCTTAGGCAACAAATTTCGCAAACAAACTGGCGCCAATCCATCTGATACATTCATGTATTCAATGTAGTATGATACGACAACACAAAATACTATACTGTCAGGAATGTACATCTGAACAATAAATAGAAATAGAGAAGACATTGACTCTCCACCAACAGGAATGTGACATCTGTTGGCAAGTAGAACAATAAACAAAAAACTCCATAGGAATGGACTGCGGTCTTCTGCCAACTTACAAACCCATCCATAGGCAAACAGAGGGTGTGTGGCGTATATCTATAATCCTGCCCGTAGCGGACCTCATACTACATCTACTAATTACACAAATATATCCAATCCATTGAGCCAATTCAACCACGAAACGAATAACCTAAGATTACCCTCCCTTAATATAACTTTACAAAACTATATAGCCATTCACGCCCGACTTAAATTTAACATTTAGATACATTCGCACAAATGCATTTTATAAAATTTGTTTTAAAATGTTGAGTACAGATCAGCTGCACAGATTCCACGGTCAAAAACATTCCAAATTAAACACAACCGATCAAAATACAAAGTCATCGATAAATGTCACTTGCATAGGGAATATACAAATCCCATTAGCATTCATCGTAAGATGCTTGCAGTGATATCGTTGACATATATTCTAATCGAATGTGGAAACCACAACATTATCAACCGCTAACGAATCTATGCAACGTCTATACCCAACTTAAATGTAATGCATTTAATAATTTCTACAATAAATATTACTACAAATAAAAATAATAAAATGGAAATGATTTTAGCAAAACTTAACTATATACATTTAAACAATCAATTATTAATTTGAAAATCAAATAAGAGTTCAGGTTTCTGCTTTTAATTCCCGCGACGCCTCCATTGGAAGATAATGTTCTGGAGATGGCAATAGCTGGTTCAAAGTATCACAGTCTTTTCATTTTTCCTTTTTAAATAGAGAGTGTGGTATGTGCGTCCTACCACCTCTCAAACACACAATGCTGGAACTCCAGAAAAAACTGTATTTCCCTTTTTATATTATGCACACGGATTCAATTAACAAAACGTCACTAATCCATCACTTTCGTTAGGGTCCGAGCCAAGGCTTAGTGCTTCCATTGGTCAAGCTAATTTCTCTTTATTTTCTTATCTACCTTTCATCAGATCATTTTAATTATACAAGAGCCGATGGCTAGCTTGCTTTTCAACAATTTATAAACAATCATTTCCATTTATAGATTACAGGAATTAATTAATACCTGTTTTTATTTTTACTTACGTTATTTCTTTTTTAAACTATTTTTATATTTAAATCTTTTTTTATAAAAAAAAATACATTCAAATACCTTTTTTTACTTATTAAAAAAAAATATTTTTAAAGTTTAGATCTGTGCGAATGTATATACGTATAACAAACATTTTAATTTTAACGTTTAGTTTTTTACTTTTATTTGCGAACTTTTAAGTTTTTATTTTAAATTAATGTAACGACATATTTATATATCGTTACAATATATAACACCAAAACTGTCTAACACTATACTAGCAAAAATAAAAATGCAAAACAATACAATACTAGATTAAATTCAAAATTTTACCAAAATCCTTACACAACCATGGTTTCATCTACTACAAATAGACCTTCTCAAGTGAAAATCAACCTAAAGGAAAACATATATATATACAAAAAAACAAACCTTCCCATAATTCATTTCAAACTCCACCTTCCCTTAATATCAAAAGAAGTCTTCATAAGATTGATAGCCTCAGAATCAAGGAGTTTTATCATCAAAGTCTCCTTTATTCTTCTTTTTAACTCATTCTTTTCATAAAAAATAACCGAAGCATTGTTAAACAATATTCTGAGGCTATCAATCTTATGAAGACTTCTTTTGATATTAAGGGAAGGTGGAGTTTGAAATGAATTATGGGAAGGTTTGTTTGTTTGTATATATATATATATGTTTTCCTTTAGGTTGATTTTCACTTGAGAAGGTCTATTTGTAGTAGATGAAACCATGGTTGTATAAGGATTTTGGTAAAATTTTGAATTTAATCTAGTATTGTATTGTTTTATGGTTTTGTATTTATATATATACTGTATATTCTAACAATTAAAAAATTTAGAAAAGATCATTCCTAACAATTAAAATTTCAAGACAGAAGATTTTTCTCTTTTTTAACTAAATGAAAATTCAAAAGTATTATTGGTTTTTGAAAGATGATGAACATTTCTTAAATATATAAATTAACGACAGATGCATTTCTTAAGTATCAATTAAATATGCAATGCATCAATTAAATATGCAATGCATCAATTATATATATTCTAGTATACTAAGTATAGATCAAATAATTTCTAAGTATAGATTTAATCTAATAATTTTTCAAATATAATGCATAGACTAATATATTTCATACGTATAAATTAAATATAATCTCCTTCGTGCGACCGCGTTACAAGCCAATTGTAACCAAATAAAATCAATTCAAACAAATGAAAAGTTATTCTTTATTTTGTTAACTTTATATAAACTTATTAAAGTAACATGAAACACATTTTGCAATCTCTCCATCGGTCATCCACAATGAATTTCAAACATAAGTAAACGATTGGGAGAGCTTACGAATATCATATATTATTGGACAGTTTAAGCTAATTATAACTTTATTCTAACCAATGAGAATTTTATTCAAATGATCGCACATCCATGTTATGGATTAATTATACTATATTCAAATCTATATGGCATTTACACACTTGCATATAAATTGCATGCCAATTACAACATCTTAAGAATGGATCGATGAATACTTAATCATTCCTAGCTGACACTATTTCTGAGGCCTACTGAGATGATGATGATGATACAAAACATTTATAAGCTTATTTGCCAGGGCGCCAAATTGCAACTCTAATAAAATATAAAGGTTAAATCCCAATTCAATACTCTTAGTAATAATATTTCATGAATGGGTTAATACACAATCGATTTAAAGATCACTGAGAACGCATTAAAATTGACAATATTAATATCTGTAAGAATTCTAGGTTATTCTCAGCACATTCCCCATTTACTATGATTAAAGCTACAATTAAATTTTATTCTAATTATAAAGTTCTATATTCATCACCTTCCATATCCACTCCTCTATCGACTTCACATTCATATGTCTATTACACTATTATTTATTCAACCATTAAAATTCACATTTTTATTTTCCTTTACTAGCTCATTTCCTCTCACTATAATTTCTTCTCAGGGTTTTTCGAACAATTAGGTGTGGAAATCGAATAAGCTGCCATAAGTTATTGGTGATAAACATTCCTCTCTTGATCGCCTCCAAGGTGATCTCGGTTGTCTTTAATGCAGTTTAATATCAATTTACATTAAAGCTGGAATATTTTAAGCTTATTAACTCTTTATCAACACATCATAAAACATAGTCTCAATTATAACAAAATTATATAAAAATAAAATGCATCTAGAGAGGTTTGAATACAATGGATGAAGAAAGGATTTTATGCCCATCCCCTGCACTCGCTATCACACAATACTATCTCTATTCACAATTTATATTTCAACAATATTAAATTATTTGGTAATTTTACGTATTTAAAATTAACCTTTTAAATAGTTTTACTAAATATCAGTTACTTATATGATAATTCAAATATTCATAATAATATATCGATGTATGATTGGATTGGAAATATCTAGATAATAATAATCCACAAAAACATGGAGACACATGCAAATTTTATTTAAAACAAATAACAAATTTTATTTAACAAATTATAATTCAATATCAATACAAAAACATATACAGTACATTATATCTACACTTTCTTTTTACCTTAAACATAGTGAATACCAATTTTTATTGTGTTCAATCCTTTCTCTTTTATTATTGATATATTTTAAAAAATACATAATTGATTTCTACCCTAATTAAATTTAATAATTTTAGTTAACAAATCTAAAGTAGATATTCCCTCGCAAATTTCTTGATTTTATCCGATCATCCTGATTAAATATTCTTTGGCCCTAATCTTTACAACAGAGATATCTTAATAATAGTGAGACTAAGTTATTGCAAATAAATTGGCATTAAGATCAAACATCATCATAGTGCACTCTCTATGTTCATGTTCTTATAACATAATATTTTAACAATACTACCTTTCCAGTGAAGTTCTCAGCTGGCCATGTAAATATTTATTAAATACATTTATATATGCATTGCTTATGCCCAATCATTCATAAGTTTATTTAACCCTTAACAGTTATTAACTTAATTATTTTTGGCTCATATGATAAATCAAATCTACAAAAACAATATTCAAATACACCAATTGCACATACATTATCTGCATTCATTCAGACATTAAATTGAGTTTACGACCTGGTATCCAATACTTATAATAATGCTTATCATGGCTATCCTCTCATACACACGTAAGGAATATCAAATATTAATATGAGGCAGGCAGTGACCCGAATAAGAGAGAACCTTTTCACTAAGGTTGAGATATGCTAGGATTTTTATCGCTAGTCATATAAAAACATAGGTATACCAAATACCTCTGGCCATCAAAATAAGAAATCTTCTTACGGTGTAGAGAATACTCAAGTGAGAAAGCTCTTCCACTGGGTTCAAATACTTGATGAATATAGCATATATCTCTGTGAGTTAAACTTCACTGAATTTGTGATCTTTGTCTATCCACACACATACAGGTCAAAACATCAAATTATACAAGTAAACTTTCACAACTTTAATATTCTTGCAAATTAGTGCACTGGAATATGAGCCCCTAAATTTTCCAAGAATAAATCAGCTTGTTTTTGGCCTTAAATTTATGATAACAATAATAATAAGCAATAAGAAATGTGCACAAAATTCTCAAAACTATTTCCATGCACTTGTATCAAATAAAATAAAAATAAAAATGATGATGTTACGAAATAGACTCGCAATTCATTTATAAGTCTAAGCATTTGATAATGACTTCTGATGTCAATAATAATATCTCTTAATTGTTTTATTTTTTAAATTGAGAAAAAAAAATTGTTTGTAAAGCATTTTAAATAAGGCATATCAGTTCTACCCCAAAATGACCATAATAGCAAAAGCATTTAAATAAACATATATAAAATCATCTGAAAACAATTTCTACCCCCAAAATAATACAATAGAAATTACATGAATTAATGTTAAAATAGATGATATACGTGATATTCACTACAAAGAAAGAAATTCTTATATATATTAAATGTCCTACACACATAAAGAGCGAATAATAATAATAATAATAATAATAAAAAATTATACTTATTTAAGTCTTTTAGCAGGTGTTCTTCCAGGTTCCTGATTTCTCTTTTTTTTCCTCCTTGATCGGTTTATAATAGCATATAAGTCCTTATAGTAAAAAGTTCATTTGATAGAGTTTGGTTCCTTTTATCTCACATATACAGTTTTTATTTTGCTGAATGCGTTCCTCAATTCCAACTCTAGGTAGATTACGTTTAAACTTTGTAATTTTCTGCAGGTTTCAGTTAAACAGCTTTCATTTAACTTTTTTACAATATCGGTCTGTTTTTGATTGTCCTTTTCCAATTTTAATTTCATTTTGTAGATTTAAATTGACTTACATATGCAAACTTTTAAGTTTTAAATTTTACTATTTGCATATATATAAACGATATTAAACTCAAATTTTAACTTCTGTGGTTTAAATTTTTATTACCATATGTTGAATAGCTGACTTCTGGAGGTTCCAAGTGTGTGCCCACTTAAAATTTACTCACTATACATTGTTATATTTAGCCAAATTATTCTGAAGAGACAAAAAAGTACAATAAAAATGATTTTAAATTTTATAACACAGTTTTCTTTGGATCAATGAAGGAAAAACTGCTACAGATAAGTTTTAAAAATACAAGCCTTTTTCTTTTCTTTTAACACAGCTTTTATAGAGACATCCATCTGTTTTTTTATCTCTATAATTAATTGACATGTTCCCCCTTCTCAATTAAATTTAACCTGTTGCCCCTTCAGAAAAATCAGGCACAAATTCCATTTCAAAGAGACATGGTTAATTTTACAATCCATCAATCAATTGCCAATTAATTTTTGACACTCTGACAGACCAAACTGACCATTCATCATTAATGGTCTAAATTAATAGCCCATTTAAATTCCTTGGCAAGATCTGTGTCTTTTAAGGAATGATAATTAACTGAGTAATATAATACTTGAACTCATACCAGAAGTAATCTTACTTTTTCCCTTTAATAGTGAAACAAAATATATTACAGCTGTTTCAAACTCAGACTTTTTAAAATTAAATTTGGCCGCTAATATTAAAACTTATTAATAATGATTTTAATTTCTTATTTAAAATTGCTTTACAACATGTAAGAAATGATTATTAATTGTAAATTGTACCATCAAGATCTACAACCAAATTATACACACACACACATCACAGGTATATACTTTTCTTTAAATTTAGATTTTTAATGTCTCAATATTTATTTATTACAACTATTCTACCTATATTGTTATTATTATTATTATTTTATTTACTTTTATGAATTATTTATTTCCAACCTAGCATAAAATAATGACTATTCATCATCACTATCCTAATGTAGTTTTTAATAGTCACACACCTCCCTATCAACAAATATGTAAATCTTGCTTTTTCTAATATTTTCTTAATATCAATTTAACCCATAAACTAAAATAAAATAATCTTCTGGTTATAAACACACTAACAACAAAATTTTAGATTGCTTACTAGTTGAACATACGCAATCCCTTATAAATATGGGTCAAACTCGGTCTTGGCTAAAATTTTCTTATTACAGAAAAAAAAATACATATATTATGAGGAAAATTTGGATAGAACCTTCTCTTTCATGACTAACTTAAAAAAATGGAGCCTTGGACAAATCCAAGGGCTACAATATATATATGTAATTAGATTCCAACCAGTCACCACCTAAACATTCACAGTAACTATAGTAATCAATATTTCTCACTGCTGTCAAGGCAACATTCTCACCTTTTTTAAAATATTTTTTTAAAAGCAAGAATGGAAATCCTATATATATATATATATATATATATATATAGAATGTAGATTGCATATATATATGGTATATATATATATATATATACCATGTAGATTGCATGTAATCATGGGATGCTATAGAAAGTGATTTTATTTAATGTAATTCCAGCCCTCAGTTTATGGTTTTGGGCTGTATTTTTATATATTTAATATAATAATAATATATAT
Organism: Epiperipatus broadwayi; assembly: GCA_028023455.1. NCBI lineage: Eukaryota > Metazoa > Onychophora > Udeonychophora > Euonychophora > Peripatidae > Epiperipatus > Epiperipatus broadwayi. The sequence continues at coordinate 916,128 of JAQFVV010012707.1, forward strand.
TTTTGTTCATTAGCTAAAATCTCATCACATTTTTACATAATTCAAAATCTTTTATGTAAGTTGCATTCATGGATCAACGATAATATGCATAGTTTTATATTTATTAATAAAGTTATATGTGTGCGTATAAGCTGGTCACTACAGACAATCGAGTCACTCTAGAATTAATTGTATGCAGGAAAGAGAATTAGAGTAACTGCAAATGACAACAGTTTAATTTGCATTTAATAAAATTTAACAATATGCAAATTAGCAAAGTTAATGAATTGCCTGCAAAATGGTTAAATAATGAAGAATGAAAAATAGTGAGAGGGATGGAGAAAAGTGAAAACCAGACTAGTGTAAGTGAAAGAAATGAGTAAAAGCTCTTAGTGCATTTGCAGGTTCAGAGAAATCTAATTAGGATCATTCAGGGAATGAGTGATCAGCATTGTGGCTTATATAGAAATTGTTTATGAAAACTTATAGTTATTAAAAATAAACACTTTAAGAAATAGTGAAGATAGATATGAGTTCATGTAGTAGTGCCACCTGTGCTAAACAGAGTAATCAATGGATGCCAGAAGGCTTGTGCATAAAATCCCTATCTAATGCCTACTCATCCAATATCCCCAGACTAGTTTCTGGCTTGTGGCCTTTGTCAGTGAGGAGATTTGGATCTGAGAGCACTGCATCTAGATCTTAGGATCTAATGCAACCCTCTAGCAGCCACCTTTTATCTCAACTACAAAACTATGAGCATGAAATTGAAAACACAAAAAATATTTTCAATCTGAGCTCAATAGCCAGAAACTAGTCTGGGGATAGTGGATGAGTAGGCATTAGATAGGGATTTTATGCACAAGCCTTCTGGTGTCCATTGATTACTCTGTTTAGCACAGGTGGCACTACTATATGGAGTTTTGCTTTGCTTTGTTTATAAACAATTATATGATAGTATTGGAGATGCAATCATGTGATGATAGATATGAGTTCTAACTAGCTGTCTCTTTATTTGTGTATCTATAGATATATGAACTGTTCATTATTATATTGCTATTGCTTTTCAACTATCTGATCGCCCGATGAACTACTAAATTATTATGTATATTTTCAAATTTACAAGTAATATTAAATGTAAAACTTTTTGAAATGGTCTGACCTCATACATTTTATTGTGCTTGCTTACTTTTTTCTGGACTCTAGGTTTGAAGATAGATTGTTTATAGCCAAATCAGGTAATCATCCAATATTGGTTAGTAAGTGGGTCTCGAACTATTTAAATAAAGAATAAAATAAAAATGCATACAATATTGGCCAAAGGCTCATCATCTGATATCTACAAAATGTGGTACTAATTTTCTGTTCATCTATGAGGACTATTGACAAGAAATTTGCCCTATATTGGACTTCTTGAATGCTATATTATATCTTACATATGCCAATCAGTATTTAGTGAAAGTGTCTAATGTATCTAGATTCTAGATAATAAAGTTGAATCTTAAATTTATTGATTAATTATTCCAGAATTATTTGGTGACATAGACATAGTGTTTTAAAGAAACAAAAGGAAAATGCAATATAAATAGTCGAGTATATCAGTACTTTACTTTATATTGCTGTTAATATTTTTTCTAGAGAATACTTTCATCAGAAACTACTGTTAAATATATTGGAAAAGAAAATAAAATTACTAAAACGAAGTTATTTTGAAGATTCCTAGAGACTACATGGAAATGTTGCTAAAAAATTTAGACAATTTATTTGTACTCCATTTTTTCATATAGTTACACTTAGTTTGTTTAACAATAATAACAAAAAGTTTTTAAAAAATATATTTTATTTATTTTTTAAGGATATGGAATATTTTTCTCACAGCTTAAATATCAATGAAATATCATAAAGCAACTTTTAGAAATTTCAAGCAGGAGATTACTAGTGGTTATATTAAATTATTCAATAGTAACTAGAGATTCACAGCCATTAACTATGTTATTTATAGTTTGTATTTGCTCACCTTTACATAGACCAGTATTTAATAAATGCCATTTGTGAAGCAAATGAGCATAATAACTATGAATTGTCTTGAATATGTTGTTAACACTGCAGTTGCACCAAAATAGATCATATCTAACTGGCCTTATTATTGGATTTAGGGAAACAAATTTATTTGTAAACGTAAAACATTCATTTTTATGCCACAATTCTTCAACTGTAGATTCATGATTTAATATCCAAAACATGGATTTTGATTTGAGATAAGTCTTAGATAGCAAAACTATATCTTGAGTTATTAGCAAGTTTGGTCAACTTAACAACATATTATACAATTTCTATAAAGTAACTTCTCTATCTGGGGAAGTTTTCTGAAATAGTATGGAGTTAGGTTAGCGATTTAGTCTCTTATTGTGAAAAGTGTATTCAAATTTTGGGATCTATTGTTTAGATCAAAAATTGAACATATTGGTTTCATTTGATTGGAAATAAGACTCTGCCCTAGTATTTAAAATAATTCCAGTCTTTTCATATCCTTATTGAGATATCCTATTTTAGGAAATAATTTTTTGAGAAATTAATAAATTTCCTTGGTTTTGTTGGAAAGATCATTGATGCATATATTAAAGTAATGAGAGACCAGAATCCTAAAAAAGACCATTCTATTAAATTTTGTATCTACTACTATAGTTACTTAATGTCTCAATTTTTTTATTTGAGAACATTTTGCCAATTAAATTAATTGTAGTTTTGCATTTTATAATTTTGGAAACTTTTAGAAGACAACCAATTTTTCCCCAAAAAAATAATCGTAAACTGAGATTAGTTCAATAAAAGTCACCCTAGTTTTTAATTTATATTAGAAGCCTTTTCACATACTAGATCTAAAGACAAAACATAGATTATTTTCAACTTTTGGCAAAAGTCTTCTTAATATAATTCTTTCAAAAAACTTTTAAGAAACATATAATAATATTGGACAATAATGTTTAGTGCCACTGATAGGTTTATGGTTATTAAGATTGTTTTGTTTTTATGTCAAATTATTGGAAATGTTTTCTGTATGGTAATGTTATTTTAGATACTAAAAACATAGCATTTTATTTACTCCTGAGTTCTTTTTCAGTTTAAACAATTCAAGGCACATTCAAGTTTATTAACATCTACAGGTTTTATCGATATGATAAATGGTATAACATTGTGAAACAGAAACTAGAAATTCTGCCCTAATGATACAGATTCTTATTTGATCAATCTTTGATTTATATGTCTGTCATATAAGATTGCCAACCTCATTAGCAGTAAAAATGGTACTATTTTAGAAAGTTTTGCATCACCAAGTTTTGATAGTAGTGAACATGTGTTGTAACTATATGTTATTAAGTTTTATTTCTTATGGTCTCTCTCCATTTTTCTCTTCTAACATCATACAGCTATTTCAAAAGTCTATTAGTAATTTTGATTGGTAATAGATACTAATTGGCTATAAATATCAAGTAAAAATGGTAATATTTTAGAAAGTTTTGCATCACCAAGTTTTGATAGTAGTGAACATGTGTTGTAACTATATGTTATTAAGTTTTATTTCTTATGGTCTCTCTCCATTTTTCTCTTCTAACATCATACAGCTATTTCAAAAGTCTATTAGTAATTTTGGTTGGTAATAGATACTAATTGGCTATAAATATCACTGCTGGTTTTCTTCCCATCTTGAGGAAATTACTTTTGATATGAATGAGGGATGGACTCTGTGATCTTTTTATTGTATGTTTGTTAAGCTTATCAATACAAGAGGAAATTGAAGACCTTTTATTAGTATTATTTTCAAGATATTCAGTATCTCTATGCCAGTTAATTTTCTTTAAATTTCATTTCAGAATGGTAAATTTCAATCACAGGAATATTGTTTTTAAACATGAATAGACTTGATTGATCTGGACTATGGGGGCAAGTGATCCAATATCAGGTGCTCCTAAAGTAATAATAATTTTTGTTGAAATCTAAACAGTAATTTGTTTTTGATTCCTATCTGGCTGAATAGACACTTGGCTTTATCCTTATTTTCATATATTCACACAAGTTATTATGGAAATTGAAATATTTTACAATTACATAAAGCATTAAAAAATCTGGAAAAAAGAGTAGGGCCAATTTTTATTAGAAGGTTTGTTAATATTGCATGCATAATTAACTATCTGAATGATTATTACAATACCAGTTAGATTATTTTCAAAAGAAGCTGTTTGCTTTATAATATAACTTGAAATGAAAGTAGACATGCATGTTTACAATACATTATATCAATAATTAAATTAAACTGAAGAATTTTGAAAAGAAATGAATAATTAGAAAAATAATGACTTTCCTAAAGTAGAATTACATCAACATTGTGCTGAACAATAATATGTAGAGAATCTTTGTTTTTGGTTTTAATATACTCTTAATGTTAATTTTCAGTGATTGTATTGCCTAAATAAAAAACAAGATTCTGTAGGGGGTATACTTGGCAATTGTGGTGTTCCAATTGTTTCTAAGACTATATGATTGTGTCTCATTTTGATATCCTAGAACCAGCAACTATGTAGTCTTAGGGCAGCTAATCCCCATAACACCTCTACTGTTCACAATAACAATTTTATTGAGTAAATTTTACTGAGTTACCTTTAACTAGAAGTTTATCATGATGAGATACGAATTTCATGAGATCATTTGTTTTGCATGCTAATAATGTGTCATGAAAGTTTGTCATTTCTTGAACCCATTATTTAATTACTGTTATGAAACCTAACAATCAAATGATTACTGAATGTGAGTTCCAGAAATTCCAGCACTGGAATCATTCCAAATACATTTCTCTCCAAAGTCTAATACTATGACTATTTTAAATCATATTGGGTATTTATTATTATTATTATTTTCATAATGTATATTAATTACTAATAAAAGTTATTTTACATATGCTTAATTTTTATCTTTATATAATTTATGTTTAGTTCCACCCAACAAAGACAGCTAATGGTGAATCTAAGGAATACAATGAAAAGTGCTTCCTTTGCTCTCTCAGACTTGAAGAAAAGCAATATGTTAGAAGATTACCTTGCATGCATGTTTTTCATTCATCATGTTTGAGTGGATTGTATTTACCCACTAACCAATGTCCAGTTTGCGGTTGCTATTTCTGATTTGAAACTTTGATGGATTTCCTTAATAAATCTCCTGAAACATATATAAAAACATAAATATTTAATAAATCAGCATTTATTTTTTATAGCGTCTGTATACAATTGTAATTACATTCATATCGGCTTTTTTCCAAACCAAATTTATTATTTAACACTCGTAAAAAGCGTTTGCTCAATTTGGTTTGGAAAAAAGCCGATATGAATGTAATAAATATTTAGTGCAAAAAATGTACATTTATCTATATTCTATATACAAATAAAATGTATAGAAAAAAAACACAGATCTTTTGTTATAAAACATTCTCACTTTGTGGTTATAACAGATTAAAAAATTTTGTTGTTAGTCCTTTTTTGTTCTTATGAATTTTGTTTGAAAACATTATGAGTCCATTAATCTCATTTATTGATTTGGTTCATTAATTCGTTAATGTGATTTTAAATCAAAGATTTTTGATGAAATGATGAAAATATTACAAATAATGTATAAAACGTCTTCTGATAAAATAGGTATAACTATATATAGCGATTTTTTAATATACCTAGTTGAATACAATAATTTCCATCTTCCATTGAATATATATATATTTATATATATATATATTGTACTGGTCGCTAACTCGACTTCTTGTAATACATTGAGCATGAAATGCGTTTTCTAAAATCGAGCAGCATTTAAGAAATATTCAGTGGCATCCAAAATATACATTACTATAATCATAAACCTTTGAAAGATTCATTTACTGCAACCTTTGCATGCCACCTCAAGAAAGAGACTGTTCCCCTCCCCAAGGGATATGATCATAGTTAGAATCTCTTTTATATTTTTTATAGATAAAATCAACGGAAAAGTGAATGACTAATGAATGATTCTTGGTACTGGTAAGTTTAATCCCTGACTAGCTCAATCGACTCTTTATTTCGGGATGGTGGTTTGTTGCTTCGTTAACAGGAAAGGTTAAACAATAATACCATTATCAAATACACAGCACAATGCTATACTTTAAAATTAGATGTTAAATTTATTAAGCTCTCTCTGATTATATAAATATTTACAGAACAAAGAAGAGAATAAACTCTCACATAAAACGATATTAATTAAAATTCAAGCGTATAAATTTTTAATAGTTTTATAAGTGGGAAAGGAATGGTTTGAAATTCTCCCCTGCTTACACTTTAAACCAAAATTTGAAATAAATTACCTTATATGAAAATATAATGTGTATTGGCCATGGTATGCATGTCTTTTGTAAAATATGACCCTCACCTTTCCACTTGTGATGATCTATAACTTTGTTTAAATTAAAATAATGATTTAGCTATGAGTTAACTATATTAAAATATTAAAAGTTCCATATGACTCCTGCATGTAGTAGACAATAACAAAAATTATTTGGAACACTTTCTTACATGCTTTTATTCATTATGAAAACAATCCTGCATGTAGTGGATGGAATAAATTTACTAGGGAAACACTTGTGCTAAACTACAATTTCAGAATCCTGCACATGGTGGATAAGTAAATAACTCCCATTATTTAAAGGCTAAACACATCCAATGATCAAACCATTAAATTGGTTAGTAGACTTATTTACCTTCTCAGTAATAGCTCATCTATACAAGAAAAGAAATGTTATTATTCCTATTGTGATCCTGCACATAGCGGATCGCTATCTAATCAAACATAGCTAAATAATAAATAAGGTAACTCTGATTACTTAAAAGTAAGTCTACTCCCCACAATTATTTCTATTTAATTACTTTGAAATATTAAATACATATTTTCTTTCTCTTTTCTTTTTTATAATTTATTTAGATACTCCAATGAATTACGTATACCTTTACGTTAAAATTACAAAATAAATATATATAACTGAATTACACAATTCATTGGTTCATTTAATAATAGCAATTATCAATAAAATAACAAATTAATAGTAATAAGACACAAAATATGTATAAAAATATAAATAATATGGTTAGCCGAAGACTTTGTTCTTCTCCGTGCTAGAATTCTGAGGGCGATATGTCTGCTATGCAGGTAATTACTAACATGGCTTCGATGGAGGTTGGCAAAATTGTCTATAGCAGCTACACTTTAAGAAATAGAAAGTCACATCACTGGATGGCTATATAGGTCTTCAAGTGGTGCGAATGTACCAAACTGGATCTTCTACTCCATGTTCATTGTTGTGTCTCAAATAAATCCTGACTCCATTCCCTTAGCGATATAAAACTTTAGCTTAAATTTCACTTCCTTTTGTTTTTGAACATCATGTCTGCTCTGTGTTGTGTTTCACATTAAGAATGTTTCAGTTTGAATCTCTGAATTTCTTACATCTTGCTTCCTTCCTTTGTTTGGTTAGTATTCTTTTTTTTTTTGCTTTCGGTTAACACTTCTCAAGGAGCATGTTTGACAATAATAATTTCATTTAATTTTTTCCTTAGTCAATATTTCTTATATTTCTTGGTCTGATTAATAACTCTTCTTCTTGTTCAGCATTCTGAAAAAATATTTCTTACACTAATAATTCTTTTTTTTAGCCAGCACTCTCCGAAAACTATACTGCTAACCAAAAGAGTAAGAGTGCAAGTGAATGGCAATGACCATGCCCTAATTTCACCTGACCAGAATTTATATATCCCCCCATTACAGGGTGTATTCTCTCATTCTCTCCACGAGTTATTGCTTTTACATTTCTGTTTTTACTTAAATTATTAATCTCTGTTTTTAATTATTTAAGTTCAAAGAATGGATTCATTTTTAGTTATCTCTGTAAAAAAAATTTGTCTTACGATAACTTTATCTTTTAATTAATTTAAGAACTTCTCAGACCATTTAAATTCCAATCCCTTGATTTCTTCAAACAATAAAATCACATTTATTTAATTAAATAATTTTGTGTAGGTGTCAAGCCGAATGACCACTGATACAATTTCTACATTCTTTTTGTCCAAAAACATTATACAATAAAAGAAAGAGGTCATTGGCTTGCATGTGGTCATGAACATTAAGTTCTAAAAAAATTTATAAAACTTAAACTGTATATTTGTTGTCAGATAAAAATTGTTTTTAAGTTTTCCAAAAAAAAATATTCAACAAGCAACAGAAAAAAATACAACATTTGACAATCTAAAATAAAATCAAAAATCAAATAAAACATGTTTACTGCTGGGTTACTTGCAAATACATTTTAGTTTCCCATGATAATTTCTTTAATCCCCTACCATATTTATTCATATAAACAAAAAAATATATAGTATTTATTAAACAGCAAAATACATATTTACATGTGGTGTCTGCATTTGTTTACTTATAAGCATATTATTACCATTCATGTTATTTATTTACAATATATTGTGTGTGTAAGCAACAGAAAAAATATATCTGCACAGACCACTCCTTTTATTATAATATGTACATTTGTTTGGGCTGCAACTATGCTTGCAGCCATCTTTGTGCCTGTCATTGAAGACTGACTGGCACAATATCCCCCTCCCTTAATGAGATTTCTAAATGGGTTAACCATTTAATGTCTGTATTAATTTAATTTTAACTTTATATAATACTATTAATGAATATACTAATTTATTACAAAAAATATTAGTTTATACTTGACTATATATAATAGTGTTATTAGTAATGAAAATAAAAATCTTAAAGAATATATATATATATATATATAACAAAACACCAAAAAATCTATTGAATGTAATGTCCAATGGTTGGCTACCCAACAGGTTTAAGTGCACAGGCATTATATGAACTCTTGATTTCCTGATCGGGCTTCACCCAGAATGTGCTGTCACCACAGCATTCTACAATTTCAAATGGGCCTTCGTATAGGTTGAAAAATTTTTCCAGGATGTTGACATGGGGGGTATGAACCATCACTCTATCACTGACCTTAAACTGGTGATGTGATGGGCATTTTCTTTTTTGTCTTCAGTGGCTCATTTTCCACATATGGGCCTGTGCTCTATCCTTGTCCCTCTTCATGTCAATGGGTTTTTCTATGTTCTGTGGGAATTCAGTATCGAATAGTTTTGGGACATGTTTTTGATATGGGACATGTTTTCCAAAATGCAGTTGTAGTGGAGGGAGTCCTGTCAATTCATTTGCTGACCAATTAATAAAATTGAGTATCTGTGGCAATTGTTTGACCCATCCCCTATGATTCATAGGCAGGTATGTGCGGAACAATTTTCACAACTCCCTAACCCATTCACATGGATTGCTTTGGGAGTTCCCGGTGGATGTAAGGGTGTGTTTAATTTCCCACCTAGTTGTCCATTTATTCCATTCCTCTGATACGAATGGGGTTCCATGATCAGATAAAATCGATTTTGGCTTTTTGACCTGCGGGAAATGCAGAGTCTAATACCCTAATAGTTTCTTCTGTCATGGTCCTGGACAAGGGCTATGCTGTGACTCATTTTTGAAAATAGATCGTATACCACCAGTAAGTATCTCTTTATTAAAAGGTGGCAGAGAACCATAAAAGTCAATGGCCATGATTTTGTTAGGGTTGTTTGGGATGATTGATTTCATGTGGCTAGTATATGATTTATTCTGTGGCTTTGACCATTGACATACTTTACATTTGTTTAATGTGGTGATTATATCTCTGCACATCCCTGGCCAATAAAACCACCATTGAAGGCAATATTTTGTTTTGTGAGTACCATAATGTCCATATAGTTTGTGGATGTCCATGATGAGAGTGTTCCTCAATTGGGGTGGTACCATCACTTTCCAATCATCACTCTCTTCTTGAATTCGATAATATAGCATGCCTTTGTCAATTTTATATCTCTGTATGTTTTTCCTGGTGATTTCTCCTGACATTGTGTCATAATTTGACATAGCTTTTTGTCTTCATGTTGTTTTTCAGTCAATTGAGATAGATGTTTCTTGATGCTTTCACCAATGCAGGGCACAATATTAGTTATATATATGTCATCTAGATTTCCGTGTTGCTGTTGGATTGGCACTGGATGGTGGCTGAGTATGTCAGCTACTATGTTTTCGCCTCCTGTACAGTACCTGAGTAGTTAAATTCTTGGAGGATTAGGCTCCATCACACCAAATGGCTATTAATGTAGCTGTGGTTGAGGAATTCCAAGCTTTTGTGGTCCATAATCACCACTACTTCAGAACCCAACAGGATGAGGTGAAACTTTTGAAATGCCCATACAATGGCCATGGCCTCTTTCTCCACAATAGTGTAATTTATCTCCGGTCCTTTCAGCAGCCAGCTTATGAAATATAGTACTCCAACTTGTCCATCATGCTGGATCTGAGAAAGAGTGACCACCAGTCCATATCCACTACTATCGGTTTGGAGTAAAAATGGTCTATTAAAGTCCGGATATGCCAACACACCTTGTTTAACAAAGTTTCTCTTTACTCTTTCAAATGCTTCCTTTTGTTCTTGTGTCCAACTCCAGCGTATATCTTTCCTAAAGAGTCTCAGCAATGGCTCCATTTGATCTGCAATTTTTCACAGAATCTATTGTAAAAATTGCATAGACTCAAAAAAGAACGTATGTTTTTCTTTGTTTGGGGTCTGGGAAACTCAGTGATGGCCTTGATTTTATCTGGGTGTGGTTTGATTCCAGATTTTCCCACCAAATGTCCAAGGAATTTGATTTTTTTAGACACCAGTGTGCTTTTTTAGGTTTATCTTTATGCCCTTATCTTGGCATTCTTTGAAAAATGTCTGCAGTTGTTGAAAATGTTCTTCCACAGATGCTGATGCCACCACAACATTGTCAACATAAGTAATTATACTTTTCTTGACTTCAGGTCTTAGCACTTGATCTAAACACCATAGCAGTCCTGCTCCAATGTTAATCCGAAAGGCATCCAGTTAAATTGCTACTAGTACCCCCCATATCTGAATATGGTATATTGATGGTCCACCAGATGTAATTTGATCTGCCAATAGCTGGCAGTAAGATCGAGCATCGAGAAGACTCTTTTTCTCTTAAATTTCATTAGCAGTTCTTGTATAGGTGGCGGAATGGTACAGTCAGGTATTGTTGCACGGTTCAACTGGCACACATCAAGACATTCTAATGTGTCAGTTTTTCTTTTTTATAACTACTAGAGGGTTGCAGTATGGTGAGGAGCATTTATCAATCACACCCCACTCCATCATTTGCTCCAGTTGATGCTTTACTTCTTCCTTGACATTTGTGAGGTATGGGGTATGAACATGCCTGGAATGGGTCTCCTGGCTTTAGACTTATCCTTTGTGTATACCCCTTAATTATTCCTGGGGTTACAGAATATCGTGTTGTAATCTTGCAATAGGGATTTGAGTTTTTTCTTCTCATTTGATGAAGCTATTCTGGCCCTATTAACCTTTTCTTCCAGAATCTCTATGGTAGACTGGTTCATGCAACAAACTCCTGTCATACTAGACACTGATGACTGTAAGAATGGGATTTGGTGACCATTGCATATCACCCACTCATTTTTGTAATTTATATTACATTTGTTTCTGTGTAAGAAGTCTGAGCCCAATTATGCCTCATGAATCAAGTTGTTCATGATCAGAAATACATGGCATGTTGTCACTCACTGGGATTCTATCTGTAGCCATATCTGGCGAGGTTTGAGCTTGAACTTTCGGTTATTTGCTAGTGTTACCTGGGCAGCCTGTAATGGAAGTGTTTCTATTCTGGGATTACTGACAACTATTTTCTGATACAGATTTTATGAGATTACCAAAATTTGACTACCTGAGTCCACTAATGCTAATGCTTCTACCCCTTCTAATGTGATTCTTATCGTGGGACACTTGTGGTACGTATTCTGGCACTCTATCTTTCCACGAACAAACTAGATTCAATATTTCCTTATGTGAATCCAAATCTTTTTCTTCCTGTATGACCTTGCCATTATTGGTTGTATCATTTTTATCTACTGGTCTTCCTTGCTGGTTGATGTCAATACTATTTAGTAATTCTGCTAGTTGTTCCATTGAGTTAATATTTGCCATTAGAAGCATATATATATATATATATATATATATATATATATATATATATATTGTAACCATATGGTTTGGCTCAATTACATTAAGCTTTATTCAAGTGACACAGTATGAAAAATTTTAATTAATAATTATAATATATTGAAAATCAGTGTATAAAATCAGTAATAGGTTGAAATGTGTGTTGGATTATAATTTTCCAATTAAGTAAAAGCTCACCAATAAATATCCTGAGAGCGATAAAGGCTTACTGTTGAGATACTCTAAAAAATCTGATAGAGTGGATATGAAGTCCATAAACATCTTTGTCCTAAGGTCTAGTGGCAGTCATATTTAAAATAATATTTTAATAGTATTAAACCAATTTGGAAGTATGAAAATATTTAGTACTTTATTATTATTATTATTAAACATCCATAAACATCTTTGTCCTAAGGTCTAGTGGCAGTCATATTTAAAATAATATTTAAATAGTATTAAACCAATTTGGAAGTATGAAAATATTTAGTACTTTATTATTATTATTAAACAATAATTACAAGAAACAATTCGTAATTCTCCTAAAATTTGTAAACAATCTTCAAATATATTGTATTGCAATTTAAATTGATATGAAACAGTCTAATTAGTTATCACTGGAGGGAGAAATATTAATTTATTCACACTGTTCAGTTATTGGTCCATTTAGTACCACAATGCAATGTAATACAAGGTATAAATAATTTAACAGAGTTTGTAGGGGGGGGATTATTAAAAAAGAAAATCAGAATAAAAAGGATTTCAATATCTACATCTATAAAATGAAGAAGAAAGAGCTGAAAAATCAGGACAATTGAAATCTACTTGAACAAGATTGCAGGATATTGTCTATTTAAAAATATGGAATAAGAAACCTTAAACCTTGTATTCATTTCCTCACTATTTTCCATCGATTTATAGTTCCTGAGATTCATACTGGAGAAAATAAAATTAGAGCATATGGATAATTATTTACCTCAACAAATACTACTTCAAACTAAGAACTAATCCAGAAAGTGTAAACAATTACTTTTATTTTAATTATGTTAGCCAGTTTTCATATTTAAAAATGATGTATAAATGATTTAAATTGGCAGAGAAAAGAAGAAAATGTTTTATTTTCATGCTCTTTATAATAAAGACAAAAAATACACTTGATTATAAATTATAATCTTAATAAAATATAATTCAAAATAATTTTGAAGAAAAGATTAGGAATAACTAATCACAAGCTGATTACCCTATTCAAGTATTGGGCTCTAGAACCAAAATACTTAGATTACTTACTTAAAATTAATCTGGATGCCATGCCGGTCAACTGGTTCCTCAGATATAAAAGATCTATCACCAAAGTCCAATCAATTTGCCACAGCTGTAGCAGGGATGAGGAAACATTTGACCATATAATTAAAACATGCATGGGTCTAGGTAATATTAAAACAATAATATTTAACAATTCAAAGATAGACTACTACAAAATACTTATATAAAAGAATGCATTCGTGGAAGAGATATTCCTACAATCAGGCTGTCAATTTTCATCACCTATGCCATTTGGATTGTAAGGTGCAAGGCACAATACCAACATCTCAAGCCAGATGAAAACTCATTATTTATTCAGAGCATAGAGAAAATTAAACAAAGAGACAAAACTCTTGCCACAACATTCATTTTTCAAGAGACATGGAAGCTATATCAGACTCTCTAATAAAGTTAACAAAGAACTTAATCACTAAATACCTAACCCTGTTTAACTCAATAATGTTAGTTCCATAACTCATCTAATATTATAATTGTTCATTATCCATATTTGTAATATATCATCCATATTAATGAGTTTAATAAATGTTTTGAGAACTTTAAAAAAAAAGTGTTAAAAGATAAAGTAAACAAACTAAAAAGTCATTTTTAAGTAGTATAAAGTTTAATCAATTTAAAAAGAAAAATGCATGAACTTATTTCCTATTTTTATGAAAGAAGAAAAATCATCTGGTAGTTTTGTTTTAGCATGATTTTGCTTGGTTATAGAAAATGGAAAAGTTACAGTGTTAAAATGCCAAAGGATATATTTATAATTGCTAATGATTAAATAAATTTTTCTTAGTATTATTAAACACATTAATTTGCTGATAGAAATAAATAAATATTTACTTCTTAATCTTTATTGTGTAATGTGAATCAATATTTTAAAAATGCCAAGATCATTTTAAAATCATTACAGATATTACTGTGGATGGAAAACCAAAATAAATCAATAAATGATTTTAAAAAGTTTGTTTTGTAGATCGTAATAAAGCTATAAATTCATTTAAGGAAAATTATCTACAGAAAGTGTGGATAAACATATTTTTAATTGTGCTACACGGTTTTTTGGAAGTGTTTAAATTTTATTTCACTATGCTAGCATCAAATATAATAATCATATATATATATATATGCATTACGAATATTTGCTCATGATATCAGTTTTCTTATCATTCAGCTCATAATGATGGAACAAACTTTGAACTAAGGAGGATAAAATATAATGGGAAAATGTTCGGTTTTTTTTATTGCTTAGGTTTAGTATTGTAAAATACTGTTTGTAATGTGTTATTCAGAGAATTTTTTATTTATTTATTGTGGTATGAAAATATATTTAGTTAAGGGTAAAGAGATGTATAAAAATACATTTATAATATAATATATATTGAAACAGACAGATCGAAGGATCGATCTTAGTTTCATAGTTTTCATTTTGAAGTACGGTAATTCTAAATCACTATTTACCCGCAACGAGGTTTTTTCTATTCCAGGCCACATAAATTTTAAGTTAGTTATTTTATGCTTTGTGTAAAAGAATTTAATGTAAATATTACAAGTATAAATATTACAAATCATGATAAATAATATTCGTGTGTGTGGTTTGTAGGTTTATATTAGCTCAATTTAAAGGTTTCGTTGCGTGTATATTTTTTTTTAAATTTTAAATCTTTCAAAATTATACAAAGTCATTTAAAAATGCTGATCAAAAGTCACATTCCTTTGATCGGTATTTTTAGTCAAATCTTACATGTACAAAATGTATAGAATAATTAGTTTGTACTTTGATAAAGTTAAGATAATGAATTTCAATTTTGTATTCACGAATTCCTATGTAATTATTTATTTTGTCAATTTAGAACCATGTATTGAATTTAGAAATAAATGTAAATCAAACAATGGAAATGAGAAATGTAAGACTCTTATCAAGAAATGCGAATGCAATTGTATAGTCAAAATTAGACATTGCTGGAGGCCAGAAAATCAAAGGAGGTGGAGTCATGAACAAAAACTATGCAGAATGATCAACTGTAGCCATCTTATATTATAATATACTGGAGGACTCTACTTTTTGACTTGGCTGTGCTTAGATCATCTCGGGACAGAAAAGTAGTTGTTCCAGAGAAATCATCTCAACTGTGATTAAGAAGTTGCCCGGTAAATTGCAATAATGTTGGGCTAAGTCCAAGAAGCTGATCCCTGTTCTGCCGATTTAAATCTTTCGAGCTGCTGATCTATAATGTTTCCTGTGCTTCCAGTTTTCTCAATTCCAACCTTTAAATTAATCATGCTGTTCTAAGGAATCCAAAATGCGCACCTACGTTCTGCATAAACATTACCGCAAGGAGAAAAGCCGGACGAAGAAAGAATGGTAACTCTTGTTACATGAACTTTTTAACTTTCCTCTAAGCTTAATAATTTTATTATTTAATCTGTTATGAAGTAATCTAAGTAATTACATGTAAATTTCTTGTTTTCCTTTGTTAAAATGTTACACTAAAACCTGTCAGTAAATTTCTTCTCTAATGTTTCTGTGCTCTAGTCTCTAGATGAATCTATTAATATTTGTGCCTAATAATAATTCATTAGTGAATATATTTATATTTTTATTATTACTTACTTTTACAAACCTAGCGATGCCAATAATAATATTTTTCAACTCTAGTTAAAGCCATTAAAGTTTATTTCATAGTATTATTACTATATTCATTTTAAAAGTAATTTTCGTTTATCGAACTAAAAATTGGTTCATTTATGTTGAGTTGAGAAATATTCAAGTACCTGTATTGTTCCTTTTATTTTGTCAAAATGTTATTTTAATCTATACTCCAAATAACAAATATTTAAAATAAAGTCTAAATTTTTATTATATAATTTTTTTTATACATATGAACGGATTAATAATATAAAGTGAATATTTTTGTTACTATTATTACCTTCCGAACAACCTGGGGAGTTATGGGTTTCAGAGTGAAGTTAATTAATTGTTACTTTTGTGATCTTTTGATTTCACCATGTTTTATTTTGAATAGTCATATCAGATTGTTGCGTAGAAAATGTTACGGAGAGATAATCAAGGTTTTATATAGTTTCGCTTAAGGTCCACTTCCGATCACTCTCCCTCGATGTTACTGTGGCAGTGCCTTTTCCTTCACCTAAACTGGCGTCTCGTTTTTACTACCAATTGGAAAGAAAGAAATTTTTCTCCAGATAATCTCTTGGATCACCGGGGTTCGAAAATGATCCCGGCTGGTTGTAGTGTCCCGGATCTACTTAGGGGCATTAAGACTTGTCAAAGTACAAGTTGCCCAGTCTTCCGTCAATGCACCGCAAGTTATTATTGTAGTATATCTTAATCTCTGCAACCATCAGTACATCATTATTATATTATATTCTTATATAAAGCCTCCTTCAATTATCCGTATACGTAATGGTTTGAATCTATCAAAATCAAACAACTTAATATAAAATAGGAATTAAATATTTTAAATGCTCAAATTACTCTGATTCCCATATCAACTCGTACGACCATTTAAAACATAAATATTGGCATGCGTTTTGTTTATCAGTTTCTAAAACGATTATTAAGGACTAGCAGCAAATTATTATAAATATACATATGAAAATTTTACCGTATCTGTACATAGTATTCAATGATTTCAATAATTATTAAAAATTTATCTAATCTATTTTTGTCTCTCTTTTCTTATTACTCCTGAAATCTAGTTAATCACCTGCTGTCTGTATCGACAACTTAAATATATATTGAATTATTAACCGTACCAATATCTCGAATATAAGATATATATGAATAACTGATTGTAGGGTAATTTAGTCTATGTTTTCCGACGAGCTAGTAAAGGGAAAACCACGTACCGTTGCTGTGTTGTTCATCGGTTGGTCATGCCAGGGGTTTGGGTTTGAATTGAGTTCGCATTTTGGAATTTATTCCTAGATGTGGACTGGGTTTGAATTCAGGGTACTGTGCGTGATTATGCATGGTGATTTTACCGGTACAATATATATATATTTGTGTGTTATTTTCCCAGTTGAGGGAAAACAATATTAAACATCGTTTATCTAGACAGAGAGAGATATTCATCTCTTGCACTTTTAAAACAGATTTTAATATTTTATTGAAAGGTAAACAAACAAACCTAAATTTGTCAAAGATATACTATAATGACACAAATGTTTTATTATATGAAATATTTGATATAAGCATTTTGCATTTCTTAAATTTTGCCTATGACTTAACATGTCCACTTTAAATATAAAATGTAGGCTAATCTTCATTGTCTATGTGTGTATTGCTTGTTATAACAAAAGTATTATTATTTTTAAAAATAGTTAATGGCCATTTGACTTACATGTTGGTTTGTTTAATACATTAATAGTTTCCTCATTGTGAAATGGAATATTTGTTTCCAATTTATTGTTAGAATTATTTTATCCTGCTATTATATTGATAAGGATTTATGACAGCTTTCAGCTGATAAGTATGTGCCACATATAATGGCATCAAATATAGTATCATTGATATTGTGCATGGGCAGATGGAGACTTCTCCCATTGCTGATTCCACGAGAGAATGATATTGTTGAGGCTGATCAATAGTTAGTGCTTAGTTAGCATAGTTAATCCCAAAAGAGGAGGATATCCATGGTCTGAATTCTATTTCCCTGTGATGAGAAATGCCTACACATTTGTTCCTAGGAAAAGGTATTAGAATTGGCCATATTATTGTACAACTATCATGTTGTTTTGTAGGGCCTCCCTTTATTGTTTGATCCCTTATGAGGTTATGTAGTTAGTTTTCCAACATGTATGGTGAAGTTTTAGTATTTTAAAATTAAATAGCAAAGATAAGATAAAATTAGATTTCAGGGACACTGTTTTATCTATAGTGTTTGCCTAATTGGAATAGTGTCTTTATGATGTTGTAGGATCTTCATCAGTTTACAAACAAACCAACCAAAACCTACTAGTGATTGTAAAACTTCTGTATGACAGAGCAAGTGATGCACCCATACAATGTTGATTTATTTTCATCAAGCAGTAATTCACTGATGGATTGGTAAGATAGGTTTACTATTAGAATGATTATGTTGTGGACATAGGCAAGGTTTTGGTGTCATGTTTGCATTTGGCTTTTGATGTCTGTCTCCACATTAAGACAATAAATCTCTGCATATTGGATAATAATAATTATTAATTGTGCTGCATATGGTAATTGTTCTTATCATATCCTGATAAATGAAATAGCTTTCATATAATACACTAATTTATAACTTTGAGTTTTAGATTTTAAAATTTGCACATATCCCAAAGATTTGAATACACTTTTGTTTTATAATTTGAGTGCTAATTTAGTTTAAATGGAGATTAACCTTCCTATTCTATAAGATAAAATAATAGAAACATAGCCAATAATGATAATGAGAATATGAATATCACTGTACTAGTTTATCTTATATACTTTGTGTGTAGTCAATGGGAGATAAATTATTTCCATACCTGATTTCATGTAATGTGTCTGAAATAAATTTGTAAATAGTGTAAATAAATCTAGTTGTGTTAAAAATTTTATTTAGTGGTCTGTAGTCTTATTGCTAATTATTACACACATTATTGTTATTGCTATCGACATATCAACTGATTATATTGAAATCATCATCAATCTATATAGTATATTTGACTATATGTTGGTATATCATAATAATTTTGTTAAGCCCTCTAATTTAAGAATACATCTAAGGCATCATCACTTAATAATCAAAATATTATTAACATAGATTGCATTTTATTTTAAATGGTATATTAAAAGATAAACACTTAATGTGGATCTAATCAGTTTATTTGAACCTGCATATATATCTTTCACTGATCTTGATCACATTGTTCATATGTGAGAAAAGGAAGTGGTAAGTTATTGTGTTTATAAACAGGTTATTCATATTTCTTGAAGCTTAAAGTTTATAATAGTTATGGAGTTTATAAAGTTTCTTTGGAATTGCTAAATATTGTTTGTTAATTCAATTTTGTATTAAGAGCTGTTTTGTGCATTATATTTGGGTAGTGGCAAAATCTTTCTCAAGCTTAAAGTTTATAATAGTTATGGAGTTTATAAAGTTTCTTTGGAATTGCTAAATATTGTTTGTTAATTCAATTTTGTATTAAGAGCTGTTTTGTGCATTATATTTGGGTAGTGGCAAAATCCCTCTCACTGACCCAAGTATATCTTGTATAACAATATTTAAGTTGTGTAAACCCTGAGAAGAATAGCTTATTAATTTGCAATGTAGAGTTTGCATTTATGGTAAATTTTATATCTACAGTTATTTATTGTAGTTGGATTTGAGTTATGTTATATTCACTGTTTTATGAAAGTCAATCAAACTTTAAGGTGTAAATTGCTTCTTTTGTCTTAAAATGTATAGCTTGTTTTGACTTTATGGTGAATATTCTGGTTTTGTCAAGCTTGGAATCCCTATTTTATTTAGTTTATCTTATTATCAATTAATACAATATTAGTTTAGAGTTTAAGAACTCAGTCTCCATCATCAACATTGTTTTTCAATTTCATCTTGATCATTCTTTTATTTATTCATTCTCATTTGACCTTAATTCTATTATCATCTTAATCATTCATTAACTCTTATTCTATCATCATCTTAATCATTCATTATTCTCATACATCTTCTTTCTTTTCTCTTCATTCTTAGACTCATTTCATTTTATTATTTAATTATTACTTATTTTCATAATCTATTTAGTCATCCACATCCTAATTTACTTATTATTACTTAATTCATAATTTTAGGTTTATATTCATTCCATAGATCTAATTATTATTTATTTATTGGTTTGATGAATCGTAAATTTATTTTATAACATTTTGTTTGTGGATTTTAAAGCTAATTTGACCAGAAGTTATTATCTTCATTAATCACCCTTAACCTTCTTTAGATTTATAGTTTCATGCTAGCTTAGTTCAATAAAGAAATCATCTCTTTAGTTTAACATTTTTTATGTTTATATTCTTGATTATTCGGGTAGTGAAGGTTACAAAGGCAGATTTGGCACCTTGAAATGTGCGGCCAGAATCATATACAATTTCAGAATCTAAGAGAAGGTTACAATATATATATATATATCATCAACAATTATCAATCCATTGCAGGATGAAGGTCTCTCCAAGTTCAATCCATCTTTTCTGATTTTTAGCTTCTTTTTTCCACATTATCCCTGCACTTTCTTATTTCATCCCTCCATCTCACATGTGATCTCTTTCTGGGTCTTTTACAATCTCTTGGAATCCAGTTTAAAATTTCAATTGTCCATCTATTATCATCTCTTCTAGCAATATGTCCAGCCCAACTCCACTTTAGTCTTTTAATTTTTTCAATGATATCAGTAACACCTGTTTGTTCTCTTACCCATACATTGCGTTTTTGATCTCTTGCTGTTACTCACAACATGCATCTCTTCATACTTCTTTGAGTCGTCTGAAGTATTTGTATTGCTCTTCTATTAAGTGTCCAAGTCTCAGATGCATAAGTAAGAATTGGTAAAACACATGTATTAAAAACCTTCCTTTTCAAACACATAGGCATATTTCCTTTTAGTATCAAGTTATTTCTCCCAAAAGTATTCCAAACAAGTTTAATTCTATAATTAATTTCATCCATCATGTTTCCATCTGTATTAATAATCTGACCAAGCTATTTGTAACTTAACTTCTTCTAAGACATCAATCTTTATTTTCATATTTTGAAAAAAATCTATTAAACATTACTTTAGTCTTTTTAACATTTATCTTAGTCATACTTTCCTACTTTCATCTGATAATTCCTGCACCATTTCCTGTAGCTCTAAAGCAATATTTGCAAAAACAACTACATCATCTGCAAAATCTAAATGACTTAATCTCCATTTACTTAATTCCCATTTTAATTCACAAAATACTTTCAGCACTGCTGTAAATTGTTTTGGAGGTATGGAGTCATCCTGTTTTACACTCTTCTCAATGGTGACTTTCCTACTATCATTATGTAATCTAATTATTGCTGTTGCATTTTTATAAATATTTTTTGAAATATGACAATATCTTGGATCTATACCTTGATGATTCAATGCTTTAATCACTGAAGAAATGTTTATAGAATCAAATACCTTTTCATAATCTACAAATTCAAAGCATAATGGCAACTCATATTCATTTGTCCTTTCTATAACTTCTCTCAATACCTGGATATGATCTACTGTACTAAAGCCACTTTTAAATCCACCTTGTTCTCTTGGTTGGTGGAAATCCAGTTCTCTGTAGACAAGTTGTAATTATCTTAGTAAAAAATTTGTATAAAACTGATAAAAGGCTGATAGGTCTGTAATTTCTAATATCTTCTTTATCACCTTTTTTAAATATTAATATTAATACAGCTTTCTTCCAATCATCTGGTACATCTTTATCATTTAGACATTTGGTATATAACTTTGCTAAAAAAAATTCTATTTCTTCACCTGCTTCTTTTAATATATCAATTATAATTCCATCATTACCTGGAGCTTTTCCTTTCTTCATAAATTTAATTGCATGTTTCACTTCTTCATTCAAAATTCTGGGCAATTTGGAAGATATAATAGGTATAGGAGGTATTTGTTCTTTATTATTATGTAATTCTTGATAAAGGTCTTCTACACATTTTATGATGTCATCTCTCTTTTTAGTAATAATTCCATCTTTTTTTCTTATTGCAGATATAAATTTCCTATCAATGCCAAAATGTTGTTTTACACTCTTGAGACTTTTATTCTCTTCTATAGCTTTCCTTGCTACTTCACAATTATACTTTCTTATATCATTTTCAACTCTTTTCTGCACCATTTTACAAATTCAAGATATTCAATCCTTTTTAATGCATCATTGTTGTATATCTTCATATACCTTCTTTTCTTCATAAATTCTCTAGTCTTAGTAGAAATTTTATTAATCAATTGCTGCTTTTTTCTACCAGCTATCTTTGTTGCAGTTTTTAAAAGTGTATCAGTTATTTTTTTTATTAATTTCATTCAAATCTGAATCATGTTTAAAATCTACTAATACTTCAAACCGATTTTTAAGTTCTAATTTAAATTCATTAGAATGTTTCTGAAGATTAGAAATATCAACTGTAAATATTGTTTTTCTTAATAATTTTTTTCTCTTTAGTTTTGCTTTAACATGCATCTTAATCTTACTAATCGATGATTACTTCCCGTGTTAAATTTATTAAAAACATTACAATCTTGAAATATGTATTTTCTGTTAGTCAAAATATAATCCAATTCTGCTGTACATTCATTTGGATGCTTCCATGTTCATTTCCTTTTAACATTCTTCTCAAAAAAAGAATTCATAATATAAAGTTTTTTATTTTCTACAAACTCCACAACTCTATATCCTCTCTTATTTCTATTACCATAACAAAAATTACCTGCAGCATTTTCGTTTTTCATTTGTTTACTAATTCTAGCATTAAAGTCTCCCATAACAATTTAAAATGTTGTTTACTCTGATCAAAAACCTTTTGTACATCCATTTAAAAATCTTCTACTACTTCATCATTATGAGAACTTGTTGGGGCATAAACCTGAAATATCTGCATTTTGGTATCTGCTATTAAGTTGTAAAACTAATCTTGCCACTCTGTCTGATATACCATCAATCTCCACAATGTTGTTCTTCTATTTTTTATTTATAATGAATCCTACTCCACTTGCATTTCCAATATTTGTGCCTGTATAGTAGAGTACATATCCACTTTGTAAATCAATTGTTTCTTCACATTTTCTTCTAACTTCACCAAGTCCAATAATGCCCCATTTAATATAAGATAGTTATTCTTCTAATTCTTGCAATCTTCCTTCACTTAAAAGTACCTAAATAATAAGTTATCATCAAATGGCAGCATGGGTCCACAATCATGGGATTCTTAGCACCCTCTACCTTTGACCACCAACTGCTGTCTTCATTGGTAACTTTACAGCCTCCTGGGAATAAAGGCCATGATTTATTTTTGTCTGTCATGATTGTAAATATTGGAAAAAATATCCATGAACTCGGAGATAAAAGACAATAAACTCACCATGCTGGCTAATGCGTGTTGGTGAGCAGCCCATTTATGTTCATGTACTATATGAATAATCACATAGTAGTAACAGCTGCAATAACAAAAATGTATAGAGTGGACATTAGACATTTGCCCTGCTCAGTTCCTTTAAAGCCTCCAAGAGGAATCAAAAGGTCTCCTTTCAGTTAATAGCAAACTTCTTTCTGCAGCCATATATATATATATATATATATATATATATATATATATAGATATCGCTGCAGATTATATATATATATATATATATATATATAATAGGAATTGCCCAACTAACTCAAAAAAGTAAACAAAAATTATAAAATATATTTGAATTAATTTAGTCTAGGGGAGTATGATTACCAAATGGTCAACTGCATAGATAAGATCATACTTGAACCTACATTAAATACAAAGCTTTATGCAAATTCAATCATATTTTCTGATCATTATCCTCTCCACATTTATTTTATTCTAAGGCAATATAAAGTAAACTACTTGTAATTCAGATGAGAAAATTTATTAATAACATGATTATTAATTATTATAATAACCAATATAACTGTTTATATTTACATAATAAAATAAAGAGCATATTGTAACAGTCAGAATCATGTGATCAGCCAACAAGATTCAGAGACCTAGCAAAAGTACTTTAAATCCAGCATGTTCAGGATATGGTAGTTGCGGAACAGTACTATGCTTTAACTTATTTGCCACTGTTCCAAAAACCTCCACTATCTGACCAATGCTTCTGATGCTACTAATAGAAAATGTTTTTTCTCAGTTCCAGTTATCATGGTAAAACAAGGACTCTACATATTCAAACTCAGCCCCAGTCAAGCATTTGAATTACTAAATTAATTTGATACTAACCAGCCCCATCAGAAACTAATACTTTAATACAGCTTAGAATACCATTTTTTACATATTTCATAGGTTTTGAATATACACATAGATTATTTAATTAAATGTGGATATAGTTGGATGGATGTGGTGAACTAGGGAATGACATGACAAATGTACAAACATACATGATTTATTAACACAAATTCAGTAAAAGATAGAAATAATAATGTTTGGATCTTATTGTGATCCATGTATGGGCATTACAAGTGAACCAGAAATAATAATTACAACAATATTTAAATATCAGCTATTAGACATGTGTGAGCATTACCAAAGATTTATCTATTGATAATGGTAACAGTATTTATGTATCAGTAGGATAAGTGTATGATTATTACAAAATCATATGTCAATAATGAGAATAACAGTTATGAATTATTATGATACTGTATGGGCATTCCAAGAAAAAAATTATATGTTGATAATGATAACATTTGATCAAGCAATATGCCACTACAAAATTAATATGCTAATTGTCAAGAGTAAACACAATACCTGGTTATATTAAGTTAGAGGGCAGAAATATATATATATATATATATATATATATATATACTTATATATATATATATATGGTTATATTAAGTTAGAGGGCAGAAATATATATATATAACGAATTGATGTGCATGTTCACATACATAGGGGAAGCTAAGTATTTATTGTTATTATATTTACTTTTAATATTTCCAGCTGGAGTTATGGAACAAAGCATAATTCTAGTTCCCTTTATTATTAACAATTACATTATAAATATGGTTTATTTATCACACACAACATTAATAACAGACATGATTAAAAAATCTAATGATAGAAGACTGGTATCTGGGTTTGAATCCTGTGCCAGCTATATTATTATTGGTATTGGATAGATAGGTGAATCTCTATTATCGAGTAATAAAATATATAGATATATTCATATGAAGACACATTTGCAGTCAGCAGGCATGTATAAAAATGAGTGTGGGCTATGAATCCCTATCATCATAGAGTACTCATTTATTGGCTCAAAACACTGCTATCTCCAGGACTGGTAAAAATATCCATCTGGCAGCTCACATATTACTCGACATATATTCATTATTAAAAGCACATAGGCACAGATCATTTTACCAAGCAACACATATATTTGCCCAAAAGGCATTAACTCATATTTGTATAGATATTTTCTTAAGCCTGTATTTAAAATTTAATAAAACAAGTAATAATGTGAAATTTAAGATAACCATATTTTATAGGCTATAAAACACCCATGAGCTTAAATATAAAGCTTAATTACAAATTATCATCATAAATTGCTAAGGAGGCAATAAGATATGACTGATGAGAGAGTACTTTTCCTCTAAATGTATGTCATTAAATATATATATATAGTGAGATGAAAACCTACTTTCATAATAAGTAATATTGCCCATTTTACATATAAGAAAAAAAGCATGATTATTTTTTTAACACATAAATAAACATACATTATTTCATTTAATTGTTCTGAAGAATCTCAATCAAATATAAACTAAATGGATAATGATTTTAACACTCATTCTTCATTTTGTTAACTAGGTATTGGCTTAATTACACATATATGAGTAGATGGCAAATTTTAATTCAGATATTTGATTTTCTCTCCCTATTTTTTAAAGAAATAAATGACATTTTTAACAAGGATTGGAACAAATGATTTAAGAAATTCAAGTTTGAGTGTTTGTTAGTTTAAAGTTATAAAATAATCATTATTTTCCCCTTTAAGATTGGCGACAAAACAAATTTATGCATAAATTGATTTGAGTGAAAATATTTTGTCCAATACTTGCCAGTTGGCATAGATAAATTAATCAATAAGGTATATATATATATATATATATATATATATATATATATATTTATAACTAAAGAAAATATATGTGGCATATTTCAAAATAAAAAAAGCTGTATTTATAAACCTTATAGCATTTTTGTTCCATTTATAATTAGAAATTAAAATTTTTGTACTATTAATAATTAGAAATATAGTTATGACATAGATTGACTTGCTATAAAAGAGTTACTACACTTATATATATATCCCTGTCTTTTTAAACTATATCCTCTCTTATAATAGTCTTTTACCGAGCAGTTATGAATCTGAGGAATTTAAATTTAGATATTCTAGTTTTTATAGAAGGCATTTAAAACTATTTTTTATCTTTAAAGATTGAAAGTTTATACTTGTACTGTTTGATGATTACTTTGATGAGGCAACTATTTTCTCACTTGTTAATATTTATTGCTGGACTGACTTTTGGCTTACTAGACACAGGGTAAGTCTGGATTCAAAGTTGGCATGTTCTCCCTTTTCTTGGAAGCAGCAACATGGAATCAATAGGTTTCTCCTTCCCAAAGATATGCTCTCTTCCTTTGGAGACCATTCTGAGAGGAAGGCCTAACTTGTGCTACTCAGAGGGCATTGTAATATGTGACATCAGCTTACATTGAATGGTACATTAGAGAGTGAGTGAGTGAAAAAAACAACCCAGTATTTATAAGCCTGTAACTTTAAAAAAATCTCTACTCAGCAAAACCAAAAATCATGTCTAGCCTTTGTTTATTCTTATTTTTCTTCTTAACAAAGATATCCTAATTGATTCCAGATTCAACTTTTTTCAGAAATGAAAATATACTGGTTGACTGAATCTTAATTTACACTAGTTGGCAAAATCCCGTCAAGATTGAATTGAGGTAAAAAAATTTTAACTGCCCCTAAATTAGTGTGTCAATGCAACTATATTTTTCCAAATGTTTCAAAAATAAATCCATAAATTCTTACCTTTAGCTAAATGTTTAACTATCAATTAGTAATGATCTGTTACCAACAAAAAGAATGACTCACCTTATATTTCCATTATTTTTTTTAGGAAAAACTTACAAGGCAAAGGAAAAATTATATTTTTCCTTCCAAATATATAACTGAAAATATATTTCAATAAAAACAATATATATACATGCTCTCTCATTCAATCACCCCCCCCACACATCTGTATATTATTTTCTATAAAAAATGAAAAATTAGATATTTGATCTATCACCCTAGATTTATATTATTTTTCAACAAATATCATGAAGCTCTGTGTGCATACACACTGACTGCTTCAATATATGATAGAAATTATTTAAAACTTTTATTATTTAAGAACATTATTGTAAGTCTCTTACACCATTAACTAATTTTTTTATATTTTTTGTTGAGCTCAACTTTTTCTTACACAGTAAGACTAATTGAAATTTGAGATCTCTGACCATAATGATGTAGTTTAATATTGAAATTTATAACTTGATTATTTTTGCAAGCAAATTTCTTTTTAAATGTCCTTATGATTGAATGAATCAGATATGCCAAATGTACACGTTTCTGTTCCTGGGTAATTTCTTCCTAAACTTATGGGTTTACTGGTAAATTTTCTTTTGAAATTAAAGTGTTCACAATAAATTTCAAAACTAGTAGAGAGGCATTATTCATGTTAAGACATTTTCTTACAGCTTCACAATTAAGATACACTTATGGAAAGGTGAAGGAGAAACCCTCTAATTAAATTTTTACTTCCTTATTTCTATAGTATACAGAAGTGAAAACAATTTTTTGAATGTTTATAAGTTACAAAATCCCTCCAAGTTTTAAAAGCATATGATCTGGATATTTTCTCTTCATTCTCTAGCAACTGTTTCTATGGCAACTTAATATTTTAAAAATAGTCAATTTTATTATTTTAAAATAAACAATGAAATAAACTTTTCATTTCTTACAATTATATTGTTTTCAACATATTAATAATTAAAGGGTTAAAATAAATAACTTTGCATTTTAAAATTCATAATAGTTTTTGTAATCATTTTTTAAAAAATTATAAAGGTTTTGTTTGATTACATGAATTCTTTGATTTAGTGCAATTTTTTGAATTGCATTTCTTTAATATTGTTTGGTTATCTTTCACGAGATTCATTTATAAATCATTAACTTCATTCATGGTTTTCCTATACTTTTATCACTCTAGTAGAATACAGCTTAATTTATTCATTTTAATTATTATTTGCATAATTTTTTAAAATATATATTTACTCCATTGAAAACCAAATTTGAGATGGGGGAGGCAGTTTTTATTAAATAAAATATATTATTTAACTCAGAAATTATTTATAATATTTTTAATAAATCCAGCTATTACAAAATCATTCAAAGTACATTGATTACAGTATTTGTCTTTCTGAAAGTTTGTGTTGATAGTGTTTTAGTTGTATTTTTATATTAGACCATTTCCATCATCTAATATGTGTATTGAATATCTTTAGAAAAAAATTAACTTTTTTTAAATATTCCAAATACATTCCACTGTTAGTAATAGCACATCAAACAGGTTAGTATATGCATAACATTTTGAGTGGTATTATTCTCATTTTTTCTTCAGATGTTGCTGACCTGAACAATGACAGTACTAGCATGAGATTTGAACCTGGACCCTTAGATTCTTCCATATTAAAATTTAACAAAGCACTCTGACCAATTGAGTCACTAAGACACATCTGTTTTCTCTCTTCATGCAAGCATTTTTGAATGGGATGACTGGTCTCACCAATATATGTTCTTCCACATTCACATGGTATTTTGTAGATGCAGTTTTTTTCTTTTCAGCATTGCAAGAACACAAAATGATGATTAGAAGAAAAAACCAGAATGTGTCTAAGTTATGATACCATGTATATGTCACTGACCATATGCTCAATTGGGAAAATACAAAAATATTGGATAGAGAAAAGGTACAAAGAAAACTGAAAAAAGCTACTCACATGACAATGGCAAACAATCCCATAATCCAACCTAGTATGACTATACATAATGTATGGAAAACACTAACCAACTTTGGTCTTAAGATAAAGTGGAAAAATCAGAAAGAACCTCATAGATAAGCATATGAAATTAATACTGATTGTTGGGTTTGGCATGATAGCTCAGTTGGTTAGAGATTTACCTTAAAATTCAATACTCAAGAATCTAAGGGTCAGGTTTAAATCCCATGATAGTACTGTCACTTATCAGACCAACACCTGAAGAGAGGGGAGAATAATACCTCTTGAAAGTGCATATACTAACCTGTTTGATGTGCTATTATTAACAGTTGAAGGTATTTGGAATATTTAAATAAAGTTAAATTTTTCTAAAGATATTCAATACTCATATTAGATAATGAAAATAGTTCAATATAAAAATACAATTGATTACAGTATATTAATATATTATTGTCACAAGTATGTGATCATTATAAGGTTTACTTTAATTTACTTTCAAATTGCATGGTATGTCTAACATGCTTTTGTCTACTTAAAAGTCATCCTCATGGCACAGATTGTAAGAGGGACTTATGATATTCATTACAGAATAAACAAGGCTTACTTTAATAATAATAAGATGCAGGCATGTTGCATGCCCTAGGTTGCTGCTGAGATATTTGAAGAAGAGGAATTAGTAAATAATGCTCCAAATATTTTTGATGTTATGATAAACTAAGATAAATATACTGTCCTATCAAAATTATATTCAAAATTAAATCTTTCTTAATATCAAAATCATTGGCAGGCTAAATTTTCATAATCTTTTTTGCTTGATATAGGATAACTTGACTTCTGAATTCAAATACTTTACAAAAGAATAAAGTATAAAAATAATTATTGATCCGTTTTATATTGTTTTAAACGTTTGTTATTAAACTTTAGATTAAGTCCACATCTTAAAATCATATCACAATATCTGCTGTACTCAAATTATTTTTTTTATACAGTAATTAACCTAAATCTATGTTTGTTTGATTAGTGCCTTTACATAAATACAAATACGTATTTGTAATTAGCTAAAATAAAAATAGCTGTGTTGCATCTTATTGCAGTTGACAAAGATTTATTTAAACACAAAACTTTTAAATAGGCAAAGTCTTTTATCTCTATAAAGATGATGACTATTGTCTTTATTTTTGGAATGGCTGTTTGTTGCTCAAAAATGAGTGCTAATAAAATTTCACTATTGGAATATTATTAATGAATGACATCATTGTTTTTTTAAATTCAGAATTTTTTTTTAATAATAAACTCACCATTACCTTTACCTGTACAACTTCTATTTGGACTTTATAGATCAATTCTAGGACTTTAATTTGGATGGAAAATGTTTTATTCTCAAAAATATATCTTCTGGCTGTAGAGAGATTTTAAAATACATTTCAATGTACTTTTGTTCAAGACTGCAATAATTTGTAGATAAATTTCTCGTGACCCATTTTACAAACTGAAAGACTGGATTCTGTTTAATCGTTTGCAAAATATTAGTGGTTTGGTTACTGAAGAGCGTCTACACCATTTATGTTGATTGCTTGGTGAAACTGAATCTTATCTGATACCCTTAATAAAGCATCAACATATGGTTGCATCCTTAATTTATAAGGTTGTTTGAAACCATAAGTCAATGACATTCTGTCAACTTACATACAAAGATTCAAAATTTCCAGACTGGTTTTTAGTATGGAAAAGATGTATGAGATATTAATAGATTAATCAAAGTGAATCATTTCTTGATGAAAATGAATGCCTTTTTGCAGTTTTGCTCCTTAAATAATATAAAGAAGTCTTTGCATAAATTGAAATAATATCACAAATTCTTGTAACTACCTTATAATTCTCAGTATTAGATCAACCTTGAAGGCTAATTTTTTATGATGACAAAGAAATTCTTTTCAAAATTACAAACTCTAAAAATTAATTTTCAGACATTTTGTATATATTTAGAGATATTTATCTGTGAAGTAGACAATCCATGTCCAATTAAAAGCTTGATTATTAATGTCTTTAATTTCTTCTACATGACTACAAAATGTTTTTAAACTGTTCTTATACTAATTGAAATAGCAAAAAATATGGAATCATATCTGTCATTAGAAGAAAATCTGTCTTAGTTTAAATTATACTGGATTCTATGATAAAGCCAAATAATAGGTGATTTATTGCATTTAATGTCAGCTGGACAGATCAATGCTAAACTAGTTATCTATTAAGAGTTATTTCAAAGATCTGTCTGTCCAAAAATATTGAAAACATTTCAATGATGAAGATTCAGAACTGTGGCCTATCTTTTTTTTTTTAATATTGATATTGTACTTGTTCAGCTGCTAAAACTCTTCAAATTGCTAATTTTATCATCATGGAATGCTACAGAATAATGCAATGTTCAAATGATAAAATTCACAGAAGGATAGAGGGCATTTTTTTCATACTGTCACTGAAGAAAATTTTAAACTATTTGTATCACACTAAGTATGATTTTGTTAATTTCAACTGTTGCTTGTGCAAATACATTTCTAAGAATTCTGAATTGTCAAATGGAAATCCTCATTATTGTCTTCGCCATTAAATTATTATGAAAGAATTTAATCTTGGTTTTGTAAACGAGGCCAGCCTATATATAGTTTTTTTTTTAAAAAAAAAAAAAAATACAGAACAGTTTTGTGAATAAGACAAAAAAAAACAGTAATTATTGAGCACACTTGTATCAATACTTTTTCCCCCCAAAAATGTATCAATACTTTCAATGATTTAACAAACAAATTGTTGTGCCAAACTTTAATAAGATCTTAGACTTTGCTTATTAAACTACCCAGGTTAAAATACCTATACTGAGTTTTCTTATTGGAGAACAATAAGTTGCCTGATCAGAGAAATCAAAATAGCTTAGAAGTAATTAAGTCAGAGTTAAAGATAACAGTTAATTATGAATGTATAAAGAGGTATTTAAATTTATAAAAAAAGATTTAAAATGGCGTCTTCTATAGAATCAGTGGATAAATATTGGAACTAAGAAACCTGTAACTTTATAAAATTTTATTCTATCTTATGACCTATTAGAACGACACGCACCACTAAAAATGCATGGAATTTATCATGATTAAATCTCCTTAAATTCATGGATGAAAACTAATCACCCTAATATATATATTATATTTTTAAGGCATAACGCGAACTTTATAAAAATGTTACAGGTTTGATCTGGGAAACTTTGTACAAATGTTGTATATTTTATAAAAATTTACAAATTTTTTTTATTTAACTCTTTTCAATTTTAGCATATCAAATTTCAATTTTTTTTCACTGTTGTTTATTAACAATTTTTAATATCAAAAATATTTTTTTATTAAAAAAAAAACACGTATTGCGTCATCTAGCGATTGTTTTTGGTAAAACTTTTAATTTTTGTTTTAGTAAGTATTATTTGTTTTCTGAAAAACCGTTAGTTCCAAAAGTCTTTATATATATATATGATGGTTTGTTACATCGGAATTTCATGCATATAATTCAAATATATTCCACATATGTCAATTGTAAATTAAAAAAAAAAAAATTATTTATAGAGGATGTGTGTGCTAAGCATCTAATAAAAAGTTTGTTTTGAAAAAAGCACCAGATGGAGCAGAATATGGAAAAATTTAGAGTGGGGAATGGAAAATAAAGTGGCTAACAGGTTTATCTGGGCATAATTGCTGAGATATTCTTGACTTCGTTTAAAGAGAAGCCACAATACATCATATCACATCACGAGATTCAATGTAGCTTTCCTTCATTCATCAAAAAAAAAAAATCTCATGTTTTATTAATATTCATAACATTATTTAATGAAAGATAAATATTTTTAATAGTATTATTAGAGGAAACATTTTCTGCATTTCTAGAATCTAGAAGCTAAAAACTTGTTGAGATATATCTTGTGGCAATGTTTGTCTATAAATTATGGATTTATTTTCCACAACAGAATACGGAATATTCGTTTATGCTAATGACATTGCTTTGACAACTTAAAAGAGATCTTTCCCTGATATAGAAAAGTCTTTCAATAAGAATATGAAAAGATGGAAAAATCTTTTTCAAAGACTGGGATCTTAGAGAACAGACACATATATATTACTATTAATGAGATTATTATTTAAAAAGACATTCAGCTTAAGTCAGTTTAACAAAAATTTATAGAAAACCTTACTATTCGGCTGATCAACCAGAGAGGAAGAACAATCTACGATAATCGTACCTGTTAGAATGTGCGAGTAGTTGGGTATCAGCTTCTCCAGTTATTGCGGGGAAGGTGGCTTCCAACTGTTTCATTGACATGTAAGAATATCCATCTAAATCCTCCCATACCAATGCCAGTCTGAAGTTCACCAACCACCTATCCATCCATGCAGAGAGAAGTCTCAAAGCCATTATTGAAGTTTAACAAATTCAATCCTTGTAACTATGGAAAGCCCATGTTATCTGAAAATGGAGTTCCAATATCCTCCTCACTTTATAGAATACCCAGATACCCCCTACTCATTATTGCTTAAAAATGTACAAGGATCTAGATCAGTGGTAGTCAACTTAGTCCCTACTGCCCACTAGTGGGCGTTCCAGTCTTAATGGTGGCAGTAAGGGTTTTGTTCGACACTGAAGCACTTTCTTTTTTTTTAATTTGACTTTTTAAAAAAATTTCATAGAGATTTATATGCTTTAGCTTGCTTTAACTTTGTTTTATAAATTATATAATGTGAAGTTATTTCTCCACTTTATAAATCACCATTACTGTGGAACCGGTGGGTGATTAGAAAATTTTAATTACTAAAAGGAATACAAAAGTGGGTGGTAGGTATAAAAAGGTTGACTACCCCTGATCAAGATGCTGCCTATTAACAGAAGAAGTTCACAAAGATATGGAAAAATATCCACCAGAAATAATATCAATTCAGTAATAAATACTATTTTTATCTGGAAAAAAAAAAGATTGGGATCTTATTTCTAATTCAATAAAGACAATATGATCAATTTTTCATTTAAATAGTAGAGAAATATTTTGTAATCTGAATATAATCTTTTGCAATAATAGATTGGAATCCAATTCTATCTCATTTTACTTAGGATTTAACTTTGTAATGCAACTTAATTTATTTTCCTCATCAATTTAATTTCTAGGAATAATCTCCTTGGAAAGCTGATATTACTTGGGAGAGGGGGGAAGTTATGATGTAAGTACTTCATTAATAAATTTCTTAACACTAGCATATTCTGATGGTGAATATTGTGTCCTTGGTTGGAAAAAAAGATCTAACATGAAACTTCTGAGTACTGGCACACTTAAGACTACCTATTTACAGAGGCTTCTTGGTTTTCAGATATTCTTCATTATATATTGAATGAGAAATTGATTTCCAAATAGTGTATAAGAAGCTGTTAAAAAGATCAGACTTATTAATGGATCAAAAGTTTAATTATCTAAGATTGATCTTAACAGTATCATACTTTTACACATTTAACCAAGAGTCTAGAATCAGAGTATTATGATGTAAAAAATAGAATTGTTATGAAATTCCAAACCCAATCCAAATGATAGAATCACTGGATCTGTTCTTCCTAGATGTAATTGGAATCTCATCAACAGATTGAAGAGAATCCATGATTGTTGTATTTATCTGCTTCATAAATGCAATTTATCAGATGAACAAATCTGTGGCTATGGTGGAAGGATTGAATTATTTAATAAATCCATTAATGAGTCTATCTCCTGGTTGGTTCTCTACAAGTCTTTTGTAATATTTTGTTAATAGTTAAGCCATCTAAAAAAAAAAAAATCACTGTTTGAAGGAAAAAATAAAGGAGAGAAAAGTTACCCTAAATTGATTTTTTAAAAATAACTAAAAAGTTAATTAAAGATTTTATTCGATTAAAGATTCAAGCATAAATAATGTAGTAATAGAAAGACAATTATTGTCATAATCTATTAAAAATAGACAATAACTGTAATCAATAGATTAATTAAAAAAAAACCCTCTCTATGAAGAAAGAATAATTATAGCATTAATTAAG
The DNA here is from genome assembly GCA_028023455.1 of Epiperipatus broadwayi. Lineage (NCBI taxonomy): Eukaryota > Metazoa > Onychophora > Udeonychophora > Euonychophora > Peripatidae > Epiperipatus > Epiperipatus broadwayi. The sequence continues at coordinate 951,534 of JAQFVV010012707.1, forward strand.
TTGAAAAATACAATTGTTACTCCAAATGTAAAAAAAAAACCCAAAACAAACACATTAATTGAATATAAAACAGTATAAAAAGGAGAGCAGATTAATTTCATAATTCAATTTTGAAGACTGATTCTTGCAGCAACAGAGAAAATTCCAACCTGTGTATATCTAGCCTGAAGAGTGAGTCCATAGATCTAGGAACATTTTCCAGGTCATATTTGATATTATTTTATGTACCATAAGGTTTTATCCTCTATGTAATTTATTGTATTAAACTACTAATCATCCTATGATCACCATTCTTTATGCTTATACAAGCTGTTTACACAGAGGCAAAACTTTCTATACAGTAGTGCCACTCAGTGCAAGCCAGAATAATCAACGGAGGTACTAGATAGAGGTTTTATACTCAAATCTTCTTGCATCCATTGATTACTCTGGCTTGCACTGAGTATTACTACTGTTTGGAGAGTTTAGTCTCTGTCTAATTTATTGTAATTGATGTTAGATTTTGTGAATACATTTGTTAGTAATTAAAAAGTAAAATATTGTTTTAATACAAGTTGCCTACTTAATTTTTAAGGTTCATTATAATAAAAATTTAGATTAACAAACTTTCATCATCATTATCATCAACCATTATCAATCCACTGCAGGATGAAGGTCTCTCCAAGTTCAATCCATCTTTTCCGAACTTTAGCTTCTGTTCTCCACATCACCCCTGCACACTTTCTTATTTCTTCCATCCATCTCACATATGGTCTCTTTCTGGATCTTTTACAATATCTTGTAATCCAGTTTAAGATTTCAAGTGTACATCTATTATCATCTCTTCTAGTAATATGTCCAGCCCAACTCCACTTCAGTCTTTTAATTTTTTCAATGAGGTCAGTAACACCTGTTTGTTTTCTTACCCATATATTGCATTTTTGATCTCTTCTTGTTATTCCCAACATGCATCTCTCCATACTTCTTTGAGTGGTCTGAAATCTCTGTATTGCTCTTCTATTAAGTGTCCATCTCAGATCCATAAAAAAACACATTTATTAAAAACCTTCGTTTTCAAACACATAGGCATATTTTCTTTTAGTGTCAAGTTATTTCTACCAAAACTTTCATATTAAACTTAGAAATAGTAAGAAGGAAATTTGCCTAACACTTTGAGGTGAGACAAATAGAAATTTTAAAGAATTCAAAAAACTGAAAATGTTAAAATAACAAACATAGACAATGTTAACATTAATGATAATAGTGAATGACCAAATTATTTGGAACAATTGGAAAACTTCTCTTTTCTAAATGATATTGAAGATGAAAAACATAAAGTAGAAACTTTATTATGTTTGCCAATAATAAAACCATAGATTTGACAAAAAATTATGTAATCTGAGTAAGCCAGATAAACTTAACTAGGCTGAAGTGACTGGAAAATTATAGTTATTTCTATTCTGTCTCTACCTGCCATATGGTTAAACTAGACATTAAGAAAAAGGAGAGTAAGTTATTTGATTACAATTTGATTCTCAGGGACCATTTGGTTTAAAGATTTTATAGAAGAGGCTATTCTTAATCAATTTATGTGGAGTATATCTGAGAATAAGCTCTATCAACAGCGATATAAAGAAGCATTCTAGTAGGAATTGCTTATGAGTTGTTCTTGGATCAAGTAAGAAATTTCCAGGTATTAAATCTAATTGATAAGTAAAAAAAAATCTAAAAAGTAAAAAAATGAATTAATTTTGGTAAAGTGAGTCACTGGGCAAAGAAATGCAAATAAAAAAATGAATGATACAATAAAAGCAATCATAGAGGCCATTTGGAAAAAATGTGAAAAACAAAAATGATAAAAACAGATCAGTTAAAATAAAAAGTTATTTCTAAAACATTAGATAAAATTATAAAATAAAAAATCAAGCCAATCAATTGCTAATTTCAATACATTTATTTTTGGAGAAAATTAAAATGGAAATTGATAGAGAATTAAATATTTTAATAATATGTAACAGTTGGGAAAAAAATTAAATGTAAACTACATATACACAAACTAGAATAATAGCAAAAGACTGAATTATAACAAGAGCAAGATGATGGTTAGTAAAAGTCTATATAAAGTTAAATAATAGAAATGTGATGGTAAAATTATACACCATAGAGAAAAATTTTAATCCGATAATACAATGTGACTTCTCTCATAAAATTAATGATGATTTATGAACCTAACCAACTATTCACAAACCTAGAAAGATTTGTCAAAATTGAAGACATATTTTGAAGACAACATAAAAAAGTGTAAATCATTCCTATATGCTGAGGTTGTGAAGACATGGCTGAGAATCAGTGTAGACCATGCTGCATTTAAAGAATATATACTATTGGTAACAGTAAATGAATATTTGAGATAGGTTGATTTCCAGTTAGTGAAAAACATCAGCTCAAAAGAAAACACAAAAGGCTTCAATGATTTTTGCTCCTATCATGGAATTCCAGAAGTATTAGTTTCAGATAATGGAACTGCTTTCATTTCAAAGAAATTTGAGGAGACACTAAAGAAATGGTATGTGTCACATATAACAGCAATACCTTACCATCCTAAATCAAATGGGTTAACCAAAAAGGTTGTCCACCAATAAACAAAAACTAATAATACTAATATACATGAAACTTTATGCATATCACTGTTTTACCAATATTCTCTATCCTCAGCCTCCACTGTAAAGATGCCAGCAGAATTATTAATAGGGAAAAGAATTAGAACTAAATAATCTTTTACTACCAAATATAAAAAAGTCAAAGTAGTAGCAGTCCACATAAATTCAAATCTAAACTTGTTGAGAATTTTGGGTTCAAAGCTGGGTTAAGGAAAAAATAGAAGTTGTGATTTCCAATGTATTGTTAAAGTAAAAATGATGGTAATGAATTAAAAATGTCTCATAAACAACATCTGCCAAAATAAACTTACAGAAACAGAAGATTACAGAAAACAGAAAGACAATAGATGAAACCCTAAAAGAAAACAGAAGAAGCAGAGATATTTAGCCCAGAAATCCAGAGAAACAAAAGAAGAAAGAAAAAACAAAGTATTTAGAAGATTATGCCTGCAGTTAAAGTTAATGTAAAAAATAAATTCTTCTGTAATAAGAAGAGTTTGAAGAAAATAATATTAGAGAAAAAAGTGAGTTTAAATTCATATTTAAAAAAGTTAATTAAAACAAAGTATTTAGAAGATTATACCTGCAGTTAAAGTTAATGTAAAAAATAAATTCTTCTGTAATAAGAAGAGTTTGAAGAAAATAATATTAGAGAAAAAAGTGAGTTTAAATTCATATTTAAAAAAGTTAATTAAAAATTTTCGTAGTCATCGAATAGCCTACATATCCCGTGAGGTGGCATTGTTGCTAAACAAAAATGATTCAATACAACATTCTCTGGCGCAATACGATATGTTTTTTCATGTTATGATTCATAGCATGTGATTTTTTTCCAATATAAAAGTAACCTTTTTTTTTAATAAATGTGTTTTTAATTTCATTTATTTTAACTAAAAATAAAGCTTTTTTTAAATATGTGTTTTTAATTTGATATTTTTTTTATCTAAAAATTAACTTTTTCTACAAATCTGTTGTTAATTTCAATTCTTTTAAATAAAAGTAACATTTTTTTTTGTTTTAAACAACAAAAATGTTTGTAATTGGATTCCCCCCCCCCGTCCTTTTTAACTATATCGATCTTTTTTTAAATGAACTAGAAACCCCAAAAAGTCAAAAAAATTTGCTTGTAATTGGATTTTTACCCCCCTCTTTTTTAACTATATCGACTTTTTGTTGAATTAATTAGACAACCCAAAAGTGATTTTATGCTTGTTAGAACTTAGCAAAAAACATGTATTTAGTCAACAAATGAAAAACATTTCACCCGTCAATTACCCTGACTCGCGGCAGATACCTCCAAATAGCCACTGCTGTGGGAGTATCCTGCCCTGGTGGTTTTTTCAATGTGTAAACAATGTCTCATCCACCTCCACAGTCATATTCGGCCCACCTATTTGAATACAGGGATGACACAGTAGACTCTCTCGGCACAGTTCGTGCAGTCCAGCGTTCCAAGAGATAACCATGCCTCTGGACAATTTGCAGCTCCCACATTGAACTGTCAAATCATCATGAGCCCAGTAGTAGATGACTTGTAATGCTTTGATCCAATAAATTCTTGACCCCTCGACAAAAGCTACCATTTTGAAAAGAACAGTTACATTGACAGGCAGGTGACTTGCACTTAAATGTATACCCTTTGTAGCTCTTTAACACTATACCCACTCCATAAACACACTGTCTTGCAGAGAGGAGTTATATGATGAAGTTGTAAAAATGCCACCGCTTTGGCCTCCGTGGCTGGCAATTCTGAAAATGTCAATATTTTGACGACACTCATGGCCATTTTCTAATTCTCAACTCTAAAATCTCATGAGTGACATTACTTCACCAGAGAGCTTGTTCTATACACCCTTCCCCCACATTTTGACAATTGACCATGTCTCTAGTGATTGTTGTTTGCAATGTTAAAATTTAAAAAAACAAATACTACATACATTCAAACAAATTAAAAAATTTAAAAATAAACATTTGCAAAATTACTTACACTACAATTCTAGAATCCCGAAAGAAAACAAATACTGTAAATGTAAATTGCGAAAGTTTTATAGCAAGTGCTAAGCATCTTGAAGGTGTCAAAGAGTGATTTTTTCTCTTTGCAAAAGAGATAATGGTCGCGCAAGAAAAAGTAACTCAATATATATATATATGTTATTGTATAATATTACTGACAGCATATATATGTAGGCCTACTAAATAGGTATGCTTAGTAAACAGCATTTTAATGGGCTTTTAGCTAGGTAGAATGCCCTCAGGCAATATAAGGCAGATAATCGACGATAATCAAAATTTTATTAATAAATGATTCAACTGTAGATGATTTAATAATAGAAAGAGAGTGATTATCTTAATCTACTAAAAATATATTTTGGACAACAATTGTAATTAGAATTATGAAAAAATCCCTCTTTATAAAAAAAGAATAATTATAACTTTAATTAAATTAAAAATACAATAATTACTTCAGAAGTGAAGGAACACGCTAATTAAATATAGAACAGTACAAAAAAGAGAGGAGAAGATGGGACTGATTACTGCAATAGAAGAAAAATTTTCAACCTGGGTAAATATAGCCTGAAGAGTGAATCCATAAATGTAGGGTCATTTTGCAAGTCATATTTGATTTTAATATTATTTTATATGCCATAGAATTCTATATCCTATGTAATTTATTGTAAAATGGAATGTTTTTCTTATGCAGATAAGAAACGAATAGCTAAAGATAGAATAATGTAGCTGCAATGGCAAGAATGTATTTTATGTTACATTTTGTAAATACATTTGCCAATAATTAAAATGAAAAATATTTTCATGTGAATTCCTACATAATTAATTAAGGTCCATTATTCAATCATAATAAAAAAAATTTAGATCAATGAGATCGCATATTAAATTAAAATTAATAAGCAAGAAATTTGAGACGAGACAAAAGAAAATCCATATTCTAAATAAATAACATATTTATTTATAGCACTTTGAAATAAAATGAACAATTATTATTTGTTGTTTGTATTAAGTTAAATGATAAAATACAAATCAGTTATTAAAAATGGTTTAAAATTCTGATTTAGATTTACTTTCTTTCTAATCATCTGCTAATTTGTATGGAAGAATGTGATATCTTTGGCATGCTGTGGGCTGTTTGATGCTTTTATCTTTAAATGTATATATAAATACAAAAGTAAAATAAAAATACATTTCACATACTTTTTTATCACTTAAATGTGTCAGACGATGTTTTTGAAATTCAAAATGGTGGAGATTGCATACAAAAATAGCACCAAGTACGGTAATCGAATCGTTTATTGCTTGCAATTTAGCACCAGAAGAAACAGATTTAACTTTGACTTCATAATTTTTAGATATAGAATCTGTCATTCTATCACTGTAATAAATCACACAAAGCACACACCTTACAAAAGGCAGAAAATGAAAATAATAAAAAAATTAGTAGTGTGAAATACCATAAGCAATGTACTTACAATGAAATCAGGTTTGCAAAGTCAGCAATAATATGGAGAAATTTTGACATTTGACCAGAAATAAATTTTATCTTGGACAAATTTCAGTGGATAAAACAAACTCATTCTAGCAGTAAAGACAAACAAATGTTCAATTAACTCTATCAACATTCTAGATTCCATTTATATTCATTTAAAATTAAAGCTCAGATTATAGTTTTATTAATAATTGCAAATTTCAGTTAATTATATTAACATACATTCAAATTAAAGTATGTGTGTGTGATAATAGTAAAACGATTTCAAAGTATTTGTTTAATAATTGTAAATAAAGATTTTGTTTTCGACCTAATATCACATATTTCTAAATGGTTTGTATTAACTTATTCGTTATTACGAGTGCTCAGAGCACTCTAGAATTTTCAAATTTATAATATACAGTTTCAGTTTAGAATTGTGGGAAAACTGCATAATCTACACAAGTGAATTTCACATCATCGAATCCATCTTTAACTTATTGACTGCTGAAGCGGCCATATTGATATTTAAAAAATTATGTTAAACCACAAATTTTATAATAACTTAAGTTTGTGTTGTTGGAAAATGACATAATATATATTATTCGAAACATAGAACATAAAATAATGTAATAGAGTTGAAAAATATAGCCATTGATATTCAAAGTAATAAAAAAAGAAAAAAAAATTAATATTTCTAAAAATTATTTTCATATTATTTCATAAATTCAAAATTTTCATGCTTAAATTTTAAATCTATGCTTTTGTTCATAACTCCATTGCATTCCTCATTAAATTTTCAAAAGATTAATGTATAATATGACTTACCTAAGGTAATCCATCACTTCAATACTTTGAAAAATAAAGACATTGTAATGTTTTCCTGAAAGTTTGTGATGATGGTGCTTTAGTTGTATTTTTATGTTAAACTATTTCCATCATCTAATATGTGTGTTGAATGTCTTTAGAAAAATTCAATTTTATTTAACTATTCCAAATATATTCGACTGTTAGTAATATCACAGCAAACAGGTTAGTATATGCACCAACTAATAGAAATCAGGAGGAACCTCATAGATAAGTATATGAAATTTCTACTGATTGTTGCCTTTGGCAGGATGGCTCAGTTGGTTAGAACATTACCTTAAAATTCAATAATCAAGAATCTAAGGACCCAGGTTCAAATCCCTTGCTAATACTGTCACTGGTCAGGCTAGCAACATCTGAAGAAGAGGGGAGAGTTATACCTCTCAAAACGTGCATATTACTAAGCTGTTTGCTGTGATATTACTAACAGTTGAATATATTTGGAATATTTAAATAAAATTGAATTTTTCTAAAGACATTCAACACACATATTAGATGATGAAAATAATCCAATATAAAAATACAACAAAGACATTGTAACTTTCAATTTTTCCTGATAGCCTCTCAAAGTGTTTTTCCATACAGGGGTTTGCAATGAATATATCATCCCTAATAACAATTTGTTAATATTGATCAATAATTAGTGTAATTTGAATATTATAACAAAGAACTTCAATAAACTTTGTAATTTATTACAAAATTATCATTAATTTTTATATTAGAGAAAAATATGAGAAAAAATTAAATTTTTTTTTATTGTAAATAATTTTATTTATTTATTAATGATGCAGTGATCAATATATATACAAAATAAAATAATAAAACAAAACAATAAAAACAACATATATAAACTAAAAAAGATATCATATATAAAATTAAATTATATATAAAATTATTAAAAAAGGCAAACAAAATTAAAATTATACAAGAAGTAAACAAAAGTAAAATTCTACATAAAATTATTAAAAAAAGTGAACGAAGAAAATTATACATAAAATTAGTAGGGTAAAAAGCAAACCAAAATAATATATGCTAAATTCATATAGTTAGGGATGAAAGCTTAGGATATATTCCGATTTCATACATGATGCACCTAAACAAAAAAGGGTGGTTAGAGTCAGTGCTATGTAGTATATTAATAATAATACCCTTTATTATTTATCCTACCTGTCAGCAGCTTGTGGCAAGCAAACATTTCATCTTGTTAGATGGAATTTACCTAAAATATAAAATCAAGTGATTACTACGAAATGATAGCTTACAATTAAAATAATACTGCAACCAAATGAAAATACAACTTACCAATTAGAGCTGATGATGATCATCTATAGGGGGAGATCTTGACTGATCTGGCATGCTTGTTGACCCTGCAGCAAAAATTGATTGCAGTGATATCTGTGGTGTGGCACCTATCACATTCTCAGTGTGATAGATAGCAAAACAGTTTTTCAAAGCAGTTTGGCAGAGTATGACAGGTCCACTCTCCTTGCATCCAAAAAAACTTTCATGCCTTTGCTTCTTTTTTAGGCAGACAACACATCTTTTACAAATATTTTATTGGCAAAGGTCAACTAGGCTATGATTTCCACTGGTACATTGAACCAGATGTGGTACGACATGATAAGCTGTATGGCTAGTCATTCTTGGAGAAAATCTATCAATGAGACTCTTTGTTAAGACTCTCCAAAAAGTTAAAAGAGTTGCCACTTTGTTCTATTTCACAGTCATATATTCTGTGTACAGAATGTATGCATTGTGACAGTTGGGTCAAAACAGTGCCAGAAAGAATACATTTGCCATCAGGCAGACTTTCTCTTCCAACCACACTGAAGTCATTTCCGATTGGCCAAGTCTACTCCACTCATGTAGCAGTTGTAAATTTTTATTGCAGGTGGGCATGGATATGAATGATGTGTCCCATCTTTGTGTCTTCTTTTAACAGCATCATCTTCAGAAGGTGGATAAGCATTGGTGAGCACTAGAATTGGTTTCTTAACTGTCCAAATTAAAAATTGAAGACCACTGTCTTGATCAATTACAAAATTTGACTTTCCTCTATTCATTTTTTAAAATAATTTTTATACAGTTCTTTGATGTCTGGGATACCTCTTCTATTTGCATTTAATGTGCCACAACAGTGAAGTTTGTTTGCAGATAGCTCTTTTTCTGACTGTACACTTGTAAAATATCTATCACAAAAAATAATGTGATACTGTTTGAATAGATATGACAAAACTACTGAAAACACAGCTCGAGTACCCAGACCTTGGCCAGCATCTAAAGTTGTAAATTTATCTGTGTACAATTCCATATGGAATACATATCCATTATGGCTATCTGCACACATCCACCATTTGACTCCTCGCTTTATTGGTTTTGAGGGATCAAATTGTTTCATGCTATTATGACCAGTAAATTTGATAATAGCTTTATCAACTGCTACCTCTCTATGCATTTGATATGCAGCCTTAAAATTTACATTGCAGTAGTCTAAAATCGGCCTAATTTTATATATTCTGTCAAAATCTTTACTTTTAGCATTTGGCATGGTTTTGTTATTGTTAAAATGTAGACAAGATAAAAATTGAATAAAATCAACTTTGGATCATAATATTTGCAAAATAGGATTGTCTAACAATGAAATGAGAACTCCATATGTCATCTAATTCATGTACTGGACATATGGAGAAAATGCCTATTATCATGCCAAAAAAATGCAGATAATTAGCGATATGAAAATTTTACCCAATCATGAGGTCTTTTTTGTTCAGTGTATATATTCATTTCAAAAATTATTTTTTCAAAATTTTTTTTCTCAAATAATAATTGAAAAAAGCCTAAAATTCACACTCACTTGTGGTGGAAAACTTGAGCCCAAGAGACTTGATAAAATTTGATGACCTGCTAACATTAAAGTTAATCGGCAACACATTTAGATCTGGTTGGGAAGATGAGCCTGGAATAGGCTAAGCTGGAGTAGACACATCTGTAGCACTTCTATTCAAACACTTTTTTGGCACCACATCTGACTCAGATAATTCCTCAAATGAGCTGTAAGAAGAAGTCTCAGAGTTCCTTGGCTCACTTATGAAAAAATTGCTGTCATTGCTATAATCAATTAAGTATTTTCCATTTTTAGTTTTATAGTGAAAATATTTTTGTTATATTGAAAAAACTGAAAAAAAAGACAAAAATTACAGCTACTTGAGTATAACAATTATCATAAAATTGTCATTTTTGAGATACAAAAATACAATTTATATTTTCCAAAAGCTATGTTAAAGCCTATAAAATGATTATTTTTATATTTAATTATGTACTAATTAAATTTCCAGAATTTATATATTTTTCTCTAATCTATTTTTTTTACAAATGTATTTTTTAATATTATTTTATTAAAAATAATCTTTACTTCTGTCAATATTAAGATAAAAATTACATTTATTTAAATATAATTCTTTGATAACTCCTTCTTTGTAATTTTTAACAAATTCAATCATTTCTATTACATAATTATGTTTGTTTTTATTAAATGCTTTTATTGATTTTGGAAATCTGTTTTTTTTGTTAAGTTTTGATTTTTTTCAATTTAGAATGAAATTTTAAAATTAAGGTTTAATATATTTAAATTCAATAGAATTGCTAGAAAATTGTTATCTAACTAAGTTATATCACTCTAATATATTTAAAACATATCTTTTTAATATATCAACTAGTTTGATAGATATAGAACAGAGGGTGGGGAAAATATGAAAAATATTCAATAATTTCCTACTTTGCAATTAACAATTATTCTTAGAATTTTTATTTGTTTTAAATAATGGTTACAAAAGGGCAGTTTAATTTTTTCCACTTCATTTTAATATTTTTAAAACCATTTTAAATTCTTACTATATATATTATATTTGGTATGTGTACATAATTATATATGTATAATAAATCAGTAACCAAGTTTTCTATTTAAATCTTGTTTCTATTTTTATTTTAAAAGAATTGTTTTTTTTAAAAAAAAAACTAGAAAAATCACATTATTTGAAACAATCACAAAAAGTTAAAACACATGAATTTTTTCTTTAGCATTTTTAAAAAAACATCTGTTTTAAAATAAAAATAAATCCATCAATTTAAATATAAAACTTAGTTACTGGTTTATTATATATATATAAAGAATATAAAATAGATATTTACATAACATTAAGAGTATATACACCTGAGTCTCATTTTATGTGGATTTTTAAAATGTGATTTGATTTTATGCAATTCATGTTTTTCTTATAATCTTTTTATGTGGTTTTCTTTTATGTTATAAAGAAGTTCATATTTTATTTAAAATTGGGATTTCCCCATTTTATATACATGCATTAGATTTTACATACTTTAAATGCCTGTTGGAAAAGATTTGGAAATAAATTTAGATACTGTAAAAAATTTAGAAAAAGATAATGAAACAGAAGTGTAACCTGTTTGTTTCACAGCAAAAATGATTCGAGAAAGTCTTCAACATTCTAATCAATTGGATAATCATTTTCTTGTTAATGACATGACTTATGAACTAAATTCCAATGAGAGCTAAATAATTGTATGTCTGTGTTATGTATGTTTATATTTTTTATACACATATATACATGGAGAAACTTTTAGACAGAAAAAAATTACAAGTAAAAATAGTTAAGAACTTTTAATTTTTATTTAAAAAGTTTTTAAATAATGTTACTGTAACTTTTTGCTGTTTAAAGATTTCTACATATATATATATAAGAAATTTAAACCATTAGTCATATTAATGCACTCATAGAAGCATGTTATATATATTTATATAGTTGCATTTGTGGAAGGGCATTCTCTAACAGCTAGACATAGCACTCTGGATATCATGAGCTTCATAAGTAATTAGTAAAATCATCATCTCAAAGTTTAATATTGATTACATTGTTGGCAGAAAACCATTAAATACAGCATGAGAGTGAAGTTGGCACTAATTTGTATTTCCTCTTGTGACAAATCTAATGTCTTACCAGTTCACAAACAAACTGCATATTGTCAAATAGTGATAATGATTAAAATATGTATGAAAAAATGTAAAATAAATTACGCGCAAAAACATATTGTTTTGAATAAAATTAAATAGTTAATTAAAAAAGTAAAAAAATTTTGTCTTGTATCATTTTTTTTCAAATATTTGAAATTTTTTATTAGTCACACTTCAATTCCTCATTTTTTTTTATGTGAATTTTAAAGTAATTTTATGTTGTTGCTTTGCTTTTATGCAAATTTTGAAAATTTGGAACCTATCCCACATTTTTCAATATAAGTTAAGTCTATTTTTGTGTGATTTTTTTAATGTGTGTTTTCTGTGGAACCTATCTACTGCATAAAATGAGATCCAAGTGTGTATATATTAACTACATGTGTGATATTGATTTAATTAAAATAAAATTATACATATTAAGTGAAGTTCATTTATAATATATACACATATATCATTATGTATACATATTGAATATCATATACATACAAAGGGTATACATTTTACCTTGTAACAAAAATATCTAATGATATATATATCAAAATACAGTAAAATTTACATGTACTTTCGATTATATATTTTGTAGTCTTTATCAACTATATAACATTGAATAATCAAAATGAGACCTTTAACAATACCCATAGTTCAATTCAGATTTCCCACAATTCTGTTATCTTAACATTTGATGACTGGCGATTCATTAACATTTGACGATTTCTTGAAATCAACATAGCCTCTTTTATTTTACATTTATTATGACAACATTCAATTTGAATAACTTTCATATTTTTATAATCAAATTTAAATCCATATTGACAAGATTTATTATGATCAAATATAACTGATGATGAGTGTTTATTTACATCTATTCCAGATTGTTTCTCTTTTTGAATTCTATTATATAAAAGCATATGCTCTTTTATTCTCTTCTCAAATGTACACTTAGATTCACCGATGTATTTTAAGCCACATTCACATATCAATCTATATATAATAGAATTCTGATTAAACTTTGAATTTTAAATTTTAGAATTATTAAGTAATTTATTTATATTATTTGTTGAGAAAAAAGCAATATGACACAAACCATTATAAATTCTCCTAATAAACTTGACCTGCTTATCGATATAAATGGCATTGAAATCCATTTCATTTTGATATTATTTTTATTTTTAATTTTATTATATTGTTGATTCCTTTTAAATTTTTTAATAATATTAGCAATAGCATTTTTATAATAACCAATTTTCAACAAGTCATTAACAAATAAATGTACATTTTTTTATTTTATCACTAGAATATTTGCACAACTTTTCATTTCGAAATAAGAATGATTTCAATCCAGACAACTTATGACATATAGGTACATGTGATTCATATGGAATAAAACCTCTAGTTTCAGTTGGTTTAATTAACATAAGATAATCCAAACTGTAATCTGAATTGAACTACAGGTATTATTAAAGGTTGTCTCATTTTGATTATTCAATGTTATATAGTTGATAAAGACTACAAAATGTATAATCAAAAGTACTTCTAAAAATAATATAATTTATGTAAATTTTACTGTATTTTGACATATATATATATATATTGATTTGAATATTACATATATTGTGGAACAAATACAGACATCAACCTTAATTTATTATATATATATATAACTGTAAATGTCCAGTTAATTTATTATATATATATATCAACTGTAAATGTCCAGTCAATTTAAAGTACAATATAATTTTACATTTTATTTAACTAGCCAATGCCAAAGACTTAAAATAATAGAGATAATAATATTTTTTATATTAAATGCTTTTATTGACTGTGTACTACTAAAAAGATAAAATAATTGTTTCTTCAACCATAGTTGGAGTTTTTAGATTTAATTTGAAATAAAATCATGGGGGATCCAGAAATTAATTGTCTGTTCCTATTTTTTTATAACAAGTGATTGACTTAATTAATTTCTGGACCCCCCCCACCTTGATGCAATTGTGGTTTAAGAAACAATTATTTATTTTTTTAGTGTACAGTCAATAAAAGCACTTAAGGTAAAAAAAAATTATTTATCTTATTTTATATATATATATTAATTCTAAATATAAAAATATTAATAATAATGCTAATTCTTCTGATAAAAAATTTTGGAGATCAATACCATATATTTCGAATCAACAGGCAAGTTTCATTAAGAAAATTTATAAAGAAATATGTGATAATGCATTTTATGCACCACCTACATTAATAAACAATTCAAAAGATAAAACTTTATTGACAAATAAAAATTGTATCATTTACAAATGGACATGTAGGTGTGGCAGTGGATATATAGGTGAGTCGAGATTTACATTCGATAAAAGAACAAAAGAGTATTTATTATTATTAAAAAGGGTTCAAAATATAAAACAAAATTATAAAAATAATGATAATTTATCAGCTTCTGTCTTTTATGACCATAATAAATCATGAATATATGGTTTCAATTTTAATTATAGCAACATAAAAATATTGGAAACTGAAAGAAATAATAATAATAAAAAAAAAAAATTAAAAAAGTGATGTTAATATATAAATACAAGCAAGATTTAATTAATTGGCAAGCAGCAACATTAAGATCACAGAATTATGGGAAAGTTGACATGGAATTATGGGAAAGCTGACATTTTAAAAGTGTTAGTTGACAAAAACTACAAGATAGTTGAAAGTGCTTCTAAGTGACAGTTATAGATATATTTTTATAAACTTTTAAGTACTGTATTTTTTAATATATATATATTGATTTTTTTATTATATATTTGTGATGACTTTGAACATTTGAAAAGTTATTATAAATGAATTGTTAGGGATTCTGTCTTGGTAAATTAAGTAGAATGTCTTCTAATAATGCTTTATTTATACCATTCTCACAGTCAGCATAGTATAGATTTACTCCCTATGTAATTCTTGAATACTTTAGATAAAGTAAGACTCATTTTGTTAAATTTTTAGACATGTGAGTTTTTGTGAGATTTAAATGTTGTTTGTAATGCAGTCAGAGATATTTTTACTATTACATATTAAATCATTGTTACATCACTGCATGTTAAAGTTCTTTTCAAATTTATTTCAATAATAATAATACAAAGCATCTCTTCTCCATTTTAATCTAAAAACTTATTTTATTTTGCCATTCTCTAGTCTCTACACCTAACCTTGCTCTATTGCAGTTTCAGTTTTACAATGATATTAGTAATTGTTCCCTTGCCCACGTATTTTACCTTATATTTTTTTTATTTTAATAAAACATCTCTCCATATTTTATTTTAAATTCTGAGATTTTTGTATTGCTCTCATTCAAGATTTAACACTGGTAGAAAACATTTATTAAGAACTTTGGTTTTCTAGCATCCATTGCTAATATTAAGTACTCCATCCAAATTTAAAAATTAATCCATCATGTTTCACTCTGTATTAATTTATTCAAAGTATTTATACTTTTAAATTTTTAATCATTTTTACCAAATGCTTTTAATTTCTTTAGCCTTTATTTTATATATTTTTTGTTGGTTTGTTTATTTTTTTCTAATGGTTCTGGGAATATTTTTTGAAGCACTATTTGTAAAATCTGTCTAATTAGTTCAGATAGTTAAAATAGGCAAAATTCTCCATACAGTAGTGCCACTCAAAGCAAGGCAGAATAATCAATGGATGCCAGAAGGCTTGTGCATAAAATCCCTATTTAGTGCCTACTCATCCAATATCCCCAAACTAGTTTCTGGCTTATGACCTTGATCAGTGGCTGGAGGGTTGCATTAGATCCTAAGATCTAAGTGCAGTACTCTCAGATCCAAGGCTCCTCACTGACAAAGGCCATAAGTCAGAAACTAGCTTGGGGATATTGGATGAGTATGCACTAGATAGGGATTTTATGCACAAGCCTTCTGGAATACATTGATTACTCTATCTTGCTTTGAATGGCACTACTGTATGGAGAGTTTTGCCTATTTTAACAACAGTTGTGAGAAAGCATGGGAAATAGTGATCATGTGATGTTTAAAGGTTTATTTCAGATAGCTTAAATAAAATGATTTATATTTTGCTTTCAATTTTAAACCTTTAATTAATTCTTGCAAAACTATCCTGTACCTTTTTAGCAAAAGCACTGATATTTTAGTTTAGTAAATATTCTTCAGCATGTGACAGCATTTTAGATATATATCATTACACTCTAAAACTTTAATCATAGCAGAAATATATATATATATATAAAAGCAATTTTTTTTCATAACCTACAAATGGAATGCAAAGTGGTATTTCATTCTCAGTAGTCTTTAGATATTTTCTTATTATTTAGAAATTTTGTATATATATTTAAATGTATATATTTTATTTTGTCATCAGTTTTTTTTAAAAATTTTTTTTTACCTTTATTCAATCACTTTCTGAAAATTTTCTATTCTATATAAATTTAACTACATCAATTATGGCTGCAGAAAGGAGTTTGCTATTAACTAAAAGGAGACCCTTTGATTTCTCTTGGAGGCCTTAAAGGAACCAAGCAGGGCAAATTCCTAATGTCCACTCCATACATTCTTGTCGTTGCAGCTGTTATTACTATATGATTATTCATATAGTATACGAACATGGATGGGCTGCTCACCAACATGCATTAGCCAGCATGGTGAGTTTAGCTTTTTACCTCCGAATTTAAGAATATTTTTCCCAATATATACAATCATGACAGATAAAAATAAATCATGGCCCTTATTTCCAGGAGGCTGTAAAGTCACCAATCAAGGCAGTGATTGGTGGTCGAAGGCGGAGGAGGGTGCTAAGAATCCCTTGATTGTGGATTCAGGCTGCTATTTGATGACGACTTTTTATTTAGGTATTTACAACTGCAGATCACTTTCAAGTGAAGGAAGATTGCAAGAGTTAGAAGAAGAACTGTCTTATATTAAATGGGACATTATTGGACTTTGTGAAGTCAGAAGAAAAGATGAAGAAACAATTGATTTTAAAAGTGGACATATACTCTACTATAAAGGCACAAATATTGGAAATACAAGTGGAGTAGGATTCATTATAAATAAAAAATGAAAGAATAATGTTGTTGAGAGTGATGGTGTATCAGACAGAGTGGCAAGATTAGTTTTACAACTTAATAGGATACCAAATGCAGATAATTCAGGTTTATGCCCCAACAAGTTCTCATAGTGATGAAATTATAGAAGATTTTTATATGGATGTACAAAAGGCTTTTGATCAGAGTAAACAACATTTTAAAATTGTTATGGGAGACTTTAATGCTAAAATTGGAGCACAAATGAAAGATGAAAATGCTGTAGGTAGTTTTGGTTATGGTAATAGAAATGAGAGAGGATATAGACTTGTGGAGTTTGCAGAAAAAGAAAAACTTTATATTATGAATTCTTTTTTTGAGGAAAATGTTAAAAGAAAATGGACATGGAAGCATCCAAATGAAGGTACAGCAGAATTGGATTATATTTTGACTAACCAAAAATACATATTTCAAGATTGTAATGTTCTTAATAAATTTAACACAGAAAGTGATCACCGATTAGTAAGATGTAAGATACATGTTAATGTAAAACTAGAGAGAGAAAAATTATTAAGAAAAACAATATTTACAGTTGATATTCATAATCTTCAGAAACATTCTAATGAATTTAAATTAGAACTTACAAATCGGTTTCAAGTATTAGTAGATTTTGAACATGATTCAGATTTGAATGACATTAATAGAAAAATAAGTGATACACTTTTAAAACCTGCAAAAATGATAGCTGATAGAAAAAAGCAGCAATTGACCAGTAAAATTTCTACTGAGACTAGAGAATTTATGAAGAAAAGAAGGAATATGAGGATATACAACAATGATGCATTAAAAAAGATTGAATATCTCGAATTTTGTAAAATGGTGTGGAAAAGAATTGAAAATGATATAAGAAAGTATAATTGTGAACTAGCAAGGAAAGCTGTGGAAGAGAATAAAAGTCTAAAGAGTGTAAAACAACATTTTGATATTGGTAGGAAATTTATATCTGCAATAAGAAAAAAAGATGGCATTATTACTAAAAAAGAGATGATATCATAAAATGTGTAGAAGACTTCTATCAAGAATTATATAGTAATAAAGAACAAGTGCCTACTATATATATTATATCTTCCAAATTGCCCAGAATTTTGAATGAGGAAGTGAGACATGCAATTAAATTTATGAAGAAAGGAAGGCTCCAGGTAATGATGGAATTGTAATTGATATATTAAAAGAAGCAGGTGAAGAAATAGAATTTTTTTAGCAAAGTTATATACCAAATGTCTAAATGATAAAGATGTACCAGGTGATTGGAAGAATGCCATATTAATATTAATATTTAAAAAAGATGATAAAAAAGATATTAGAAATTAAGACCTATCAGTCTTTTATCAGTTTTATACAAAATTTTTACTAAGATAATTACAACTCGTCTACAGAAAACACTGGATTTCCACCAACCAAGAGAACAACTGGATTTAAAAGTGGTTTTAATACAGTAAATCATATCCAGGTATTGAAAGAAATTATAGAAAGGACAAATGAATATGAGTTGCCATTATGCTTAGGATTTGTTGACTATGAAAAGGCATTTGATTTCTTCAGTGATTAAAGCATTGGATCATCAAGGTGTAGATCCAGGATATTGTCATATTTTGAAGAATATTTATAAAAATGCAACAGCAACAATTAGATTACATAATGATAGTAGGAAAATCAACATTGAAAAGGGTGTAAGACAGGGTGACTCCATATCTCCAAAACTTTTTACAGCATTGCTGCAAGAAGTATTTTGTGGGTTAAAATGGGAAACTAAAAGAGTGAAAGTAAATGGAGATTATTTAAATCATTTAGATTTTGCAGATGATGTAGTTGTTTTTGCAAATAATGCTTTAGAACTACAGGAAATGTTGCAGGAGTTATCAAATGAAAGTAGGAAAGTAGGACTAAAGATAAATGATAAAAGACTAAAGTAATGTTTAATAGATTTTTTCAAAATATAAAAATAAAGATTAATTATGATGAGTTAGAAGAAGTTAACAGTTACAAATACTTTGGTCAGATTATTAATACAGATGGAAATATAATGGATGAAATTAATCATAGAATTGAACTTGGTTGGAGTGCTTTTGGTAGAAATAACTTGATACTAAAAGGAAATATGCCTATGTGTTTAAAAAGAAAGGTTTTTAATAAATGTGTTTTGCCAATTCTTACTTATGGATCTGAGACTTGGACACTTAATAGAAGAGCAATACAGAGACTTCAGACCACTCAAAGAAGTATGAAGAGATGCATGTTGGGAGTACCAAGAATGGATTGAAATAATGCAATGTATGGGTAAGAGAACAAACAGGTGTTACTGACCTCATTGAAAAAATTAAAAGACTGAAGTGGAGTTGGGCTGGACATATTGTTAGAAGAGATGATAACAGATGGACAATTGAAATTTTAAACTGGATTCCAAGAGATTGTAAATGACCCAGAAAGAGACCACATGTGAGATGGATGGATGAAATAAGAAAGTGTGCAGGAGTGATGTGGAGAAGAGAAGCTAAAGATAGGAAAAGATGGATTGAACTTGGAGAGACCTTCATCCTGCAGTGGATTGATAATGGTTGATGATGACATCAATTCTTACTTTTTTTTCTTTAGTCTTACTTGAATGTCCTAGTGCCTCACTGATGATAGCCAGAGCTAGCAACTGGTCTAAGGATAGGGATATTCAGAAAAGCTTGTTAAAAGCTATTAACATGCTCATTATATTACTTTAGTCTTGTCTATAAGCTCACATTAAATATACATCTTGTATTATATTACATGTTGATTATATTGTGTTTTGAATTTATTAAGTAATCCATAACATATACTTTTCTTTCTCTTCAATTTTGGCTAGTGTTTGCCTTATGTTTATCTCTTATGTTGATATTTGTCAATTGTGTTTTCTTCTTTTAAAAGACTTTAATTTTTTGCATAAAATTTAAAGTTTTATTTCATTTGTTCAAACGTGTTTTACATCTCTTTTTCATAGTAATAAACATTTTGTGGTGTATAAATCTAATTATCAGCATAAAGTATCTTCCAATGATAACTGTTTTTTTTTTGTTTTGTTTGCTATTTTACCAGTTTCCGTAATGTTGTATTTTATTATCATTTGGATTTTTGAATGTTTGGAAACTCCACATTCAGCTTTCAAAGCAATTGATTTTCATCTTTTAATTTGCTCTCACCAAGCTGAACAATATTTCATTTATTATATGTGATAATTTATTTTATAATTTAAGACCTCTTTATTTCTTAAAAATTACTTATAATTGTAATCAGAGGTGATATTTTAAATAGAACTGGACAGATTAATTTTGGCAACTGAGGGCAACATTTTAAAATTATTGAACAAAACAATGAATGTAATAGGAAAAATATGTATTAAATACAAATCATTATATTTATTAAGTATATATATATATATTCAATATAAGGACTCATTTTAAAGCTTGTTTTAATTCAGTGCCTGAATCAATTACCTTATCTCATATAAATTTTTATTTTTGAGAATTTTAAATACAAATCATAATAGAAAAACAAAAATGGTATTGGGTCATTTCTTATCAAGTTGATAGTAGAACTGATGGTCATATTCATAAATGTTAAATAAAAATATTTTTTCATTTTCAATTTCATTATTTTTTCTACCAGACGTCTCTGCCTGCTGATCCTCGATTTAGAAGTACGAAGTGAAAACTATTTCGTTGATTATGAGAACTGCCGTTGAATACCAACAAAATTTTATATTTTGAAGGATTATTTTATTAAAGGATAGAAATTTACAGAAAATAAACTGAATTTACACTCCTACATATAATTAAGCAACTAATGTTTATCATTTTAAATCTTCAAAACGAAACTTGTACATAATGAATTTTTGGGTGGAGTATAAAATATTTTACTTTAACTACCCTACTAAAGGTTAAAACCAGAAATAAAATGAATGTGATTTAATTATTTCCAAGTAACTTATTTCATTTCAGCAGCGGTTGGGGGGGGGGGGGCACTTTATGAGAGAATTGTTGTCAAGGAATAAAATGTAATCAAGCAGGATTGATTATTCACAGCTTCGCTGACAAAAAGTAATAAAATGCTATAGTTTAATCTACACAGCTTTATTTTTATTGTTTTAAAGGGATGTGGTGGAATAAATGTATTGTATAGATAAATTACAATCATTAATTTTATAAAATATTTAGAAAATGGTACAGCCTAAATATCATCACTGGTGTAAATGATAAAATATACTCATCATACAGAGCCTAAGTTTAAAACCTGGAGATTCTTAGCTTCTTTTAGCATTATTCATCACTACAGCTTTTGTTGAGGCTTTGATTGTATAAACAATGAAAGATATTTTATTTATTATCATAAAATTGATTTATAAAAATTTTGATAAGTAATACTATTGTTTAATATAATTTAGAAATATTTTAAATAACTAACTTATAATTTTTCAGGCATACAATTAAAATATTTTATCCAAAAAGTTCAGAAACAAATTAAGCATTTATTGTAAAAAAATCAAATTTGGATTGGTTTTTAGATCACTAGTTCTTATGTACATTCTTCAAAATGTTTTGATCAATAAAAATTTTACAATGGTTCAGAAATAAGAGAAAGAGGTAAGAGAGGATGTCATTTTTGTTTAATATTTTTTATGGAATTTTTCCAAATGGAGATTAGCTTAACTGCGTCATTACATTTATTGATGCCCTGTGGGCATTTAAAAAAACCTTAATCCTTTACCTAGATAGCATTTAAGTGTTATAAAATTAATAATACAGCTAGTGTCTAAAATGTGGAGTCCAAAGTCTGTTAATGGAGAGCATTGTTTGATTGCCTTAGCATATTCATTTTTAGTATCGGTGCAACGACTACTTATATTTATATAAGAATTCCTGTAACCTGAAAAAATATTGAATCTTTAGATTAGTAGTTTTAAAACTGACAATCCAATAATAAAAGTAATATTAAAAAATAATGGTTTATTAGGCTTTAATGAGAATAGAAAAATATTAAATGAAGTTAGAAATAAGAAACAGACTCGTAAAATTGTATTATTAAATTGGAATATTTCCATCATCTAATATATGCATTGAAGGTCTTTAGAAAAATTTACTTTATTTAAATATTCCAATTACATTCAACTGTTAGTAAGAGCACATCAAACAGGTTAGTATATGCACAACGTTTTGAGCAATTCTACCTTCTTCTTCAGGTGTTATTACTAACAGTTGAATGTATTTGGAATATTTAAATAAAGTTAAATTTTTTAAAAGACATTCAATACATATATTAGATGGTGGAAATAATCCAATATAATAAATACAACTAGAACATCATCACAAACCTTCAAGAAAAGACTTGTAAAATGTTTTGAATATATATTGATTAGAGATTTAAAAACTATATAAAAAAAATGATCAAAAGTTTAGAAATGTGGATTTGAAAATAAATGGAAATGTTGAAGAAATAAAAGTGGAATGTAAGAATGCAAAGATTATTATGAATTAAGGACAAATTAAATTGATCATGTATGTCATCATCATCAACCACTATCAATCCACTGCAGGATGAAGGTCTCTCCAAGTTTAATCCAGCTTCTCTGATCTTTAGCTTCTCTTCTCCACATCACCCCTGCACACTTTCTTATTTCATCCATCCATCCATCTCACATGTGGTCTCTTTCTGGGTCTTTTACAATCTCTTGGAATCCAGTTTAAAATTTCAATTGTCCATCTATTATTATCTCTTCTAGAAATATGTCCAGCCCAATTCCACTTCAATCTTTTAATTTTTTCAATGAGGTCAGTAACACCTGTTTGTTCTCTTACCCATACATTGCATTTTCGATCCCTTCTTGTTACTCCTAACATACATCTCTCCATACTTCTTTGCATGGTATGAAGTCTCTGTATTGCTCTTCTATTAAGTGTCCAAGTCTCAGATCCATAAGTAAGAACTGGTAAAACACATTTGTTAAAAACCTTCCTTTTCAAACACATAGGCATATTTCCTTTTAGTATCAAGTTATTTCTATCAAAAGCACTCCAACCAGCTTTAATTCTATGATTAATTTCCTCCATTATATTTCCATCTGTATTAATAATCTGACCAAGGTATTTGTAACTGTTAACTTCTTCTAATTCATCATAATCAATCTTTATTTTTATATTTTGAGAAAATCGATTAAACATTACTTTAGTCTTTTTAACATTTATCTTTAATCCTATTTTCCTACTTTCATTTGATAACTCCTGCAACATTTCCTATAGCTCTGAAGCATTATTTGCAAAAACAACTACATCATCTGCGAAATCTAAATGACTTAAATAATCTCCATTTACTTTCACTCCTCTAGTTTCCCATTTTAATCCACAAAATATTTATTGCAGCACTGCTGAAAAAGTTTTGGAAATATGGAGTCACCTTGTCTTATACCTTTCTCAATGTTGATTTTCCCAGTATTATTATGTAATCTAATTGTTGCTGTTGCATTTTTATAAATATTCTTTAAAATATGACAATATCATGTATGTAGTAGCACAAAAATTGTGGCAAAAAAAAATGTCAAAGAAACTATTTAAAGAATCATTATTTTCAACTATTACCATTCCACTGAAAGATGAAGGCCTCTTTAAATATAATCCATTTTCTCTGATTCTTAATTTCTCTTCTCCACGAAACACTAACAAAGTTTCCTATTTCATTCATCCATTTCACATGTGATCATTTTCTAGATCTTTTACAATCCCTTGGGCTTTATAAAACTTTAACTGACCATTTATTATCATCTTTTATAATAATATCTCTAACTCGGTTCGATTTCAGCCTCTTAATTCTTTCCATGTCAATGATATTTGTTAGTTCTCACAGATTAATCAAGAGAAAATTTTTGGTGAAGATAATCTGATTTGGGATGAAAGATCTTCTTATCGCTCTGGTAATTAAAAAAGATGATATAAGGTTTAAAAGTTTTTAAAAATATCTCATTTTCATAAGAGTTAATGATATAATTTTCCTATAACACATTATAAAATGAAACAATTTTAATGATATCAGTTAATAATTATAATAAACAATAGTTGCGTTAATAAAATTAATTTTAGAGATTAATTAGAATTTTAAAAAAAATAAATTTAAAAACTTATTGTAAAATAATTTTAAATATGCAATATATTAAGTTATAAAGTATAATTATTTGAAACTAAACGATTTCTTTTTTTTCTACGTTTTTTTTTCTTTGTTGTTGGTAATTAATTCTATCATTTTTGTTTTGAAAACATAAATATACATTCAAAGGTAAATTTCAATATATGCAATAAATATGAATAGGAAATTGAATTGTTATGTATTCAATTGTTATAATTTATTCACATTTTATTTCTTATCAAGTTTCCGCTTTACAATTTGATATGGAAAAATGAGATTCCATAGAGGGTAAAAAGTGCGAAACTCCTGACATCTAGTGAATTGTTATTTTACTAAAAATGATACTTTAATTAATTAAAGTTGTTACATATATAATATATTAAATTATTTGTTATATATATTAGGCTTTTTAAAAAAAAGTATTTGTTTTTTGTTCGAAAAAGTTTTCAATAGAGAAAAAATAATATAGATTAATAAAAATTTTAAAGATAATATTATAATTACTATTTTGCTATTATTTTTTATTGCTTCTATTTTTTTTTTTTTTTAATTGTAAAATATATATATTATCTTCAAGTCTGTATTAATTACTCATTAATGTAGCCTCGTCGTATAAAATAATCCAATTTATTTCAATATTTTAGATCCATATATATCATACAACCAATTAACTATTCGACGGAATCACGTAGAAGAACTCATAAAAACTATCCTTAAAAAATAAAATACATGTATGTATTTATTGAGGATATTTTGGCATCAAAGCAATTGAAAAACGGTATGATAAAATAATTAATTGAAGGCAATAAATGCGTTCAATAAAAGCAATAAAGGAAGTACTCCACAAAAAGAAATATACATATTTATTACTAAATATAAGTTTGTTAAAAAGTCATTTATATTTTAGCAGCAAAGCAATACAGAAAATAATCCATATAAAAGTAAGAGATAGCAAGAAATGTGTTAAATAAAGCAACCCATAAGAAATAAAATGTTGGTATAAAGCCAAATACAAAATGAATAGCTCTTGGTCGAAACAAGAAATATAAAACATTACTAAGAAACGTCCTGGGAAAAATGAATCCTTACGCCAAGAAGTTAGATTAGATATGTACCTTTTTTTATTATTGATTTTTAATTACTATTATTTTTAAAATTTTTGACATTGAAATTTTACCTTTTCCCCCACATTTAGAATATAAAGTTTATTGAAATTCGAGGAATACATTTTTTTTTTCATATGTCATAGCATCGGCCGCGACGCGAACCCACAACCGTCTGCAACCAACTACTTGCTTGCAAGGCAGCTGCGATGATCTCACGGCTAACAACGCTTGGTCAAAATAAAACTCCTATGTATTGCTTCACTTTTTTAATTTATACATCTATTTCTTAAGTCCATTTTCAAGGTTGTCAGAGTAAAATAAACTTTGTCGATTTTTTTTTTTTTAATTTGTTTTATTAATAATCATACTTTATTTTATATATGATAAATTGTATACGCCATTAGGTTGAGATTTGTGAATTAGCAAAATGTTTAACACTATTCAACAATGCTAACCGTGATACATTTTAGAATAACTTCATAAATTTAAACTCCAAAGACTAAACTCACATTTTACATATCTTGATAGCTCTTATAAACTAAAGTAATAATACATATAAAGACAAACTTTAAGTTTAAAATATAGGTTCTAAAACAAGTAATAAGTATTTTTGAAAAAGACTAATTCTATAGATCGATAGATAAGCAATGTTTTTGGGGTTTTTTTTTTACTAATTTTTAGAGCTATTAAGATTTTTCTTGACAAATGACTGGATTTCCATGCATAAAACAATACAAATATAAATATTGTCAAATGTTGTTAGCCGAGAGGTCAGCGCAGCCGCCTTGCAAGCAAGCAGTTAATTGCAGATGGTTGTTGAGGGTTAGCTTCCGGACGATGCTATGACATATGGAAAAGGAAAATAATACAAATATATGAATAAACTGTCTCTTAATTATTTCTATTTGCAGTGACGCACAAAACAAATTAAGTGTGTTGGATTTAAAATTTATCATAACTGTGTCAGAGTAATTATGCCCCAGAGTTTGTGGCCCAGAAATATACATATCTGATTCAAGCTCAAAAAATCCTGAGTTAGAGAAACCATTGAATAGGATATTGCCTGGTTTTTTTCTTTTACAGTTATTTATTTAAAATTACAAAAGTTTTGGCAACAATTGGAGACAAGTCAAGCATTGTTAGCCAAGGGGTCAGTGCAGCTGCTTTGCAAGCAAGCAGTTGGTTGCAGACTGTTGTTGCAGGTTCACTTCCCAGCAGATGCTATGACATATAAAAAAAAACAATTGGAGACAATAAAGGTGTGCCCTAAGTGAATTATGATAGATTAGATTTGGGGAAAGAAAAAAGTATATCTTTTAAAAGACTTAAAGAATAATAGGAAAAATAAAAAATCCATATTGTAAGAATGCATGGAATTAAAAAAAATTGTGTATATAAAAATAATTTTAATAAAGCAAAAAAAAAAAACAACAACTTTATTTTATAAGAAATGATTGTGTGATGGGGCTAGTTTAGTATCTCTGGTTTTGAGAGAGTGAATTAGGTCCAATAGCTTTTGATTCACTGAGTGTACTCTCTGGTCAATAATAATGTCACATCGGAATAACCAGAGTGCATAGATGAGGAAAACTGACAGTCTAATGGTTTGCAAAGACCCCTGTTTTTATGGATTCTTAGAAGTTGAAAATGGTGTTCCTGTGTGAGGAAAGGCAGGAGTTGATGACATGTCTCACTCCAAGCAGAAAGGGACATTTAAGTAGGAAGTGCTGGAGGGTTGCATTGTCAGTTTTACAAAGCTGGAATAGGGGAGATATCTTGTGAAACCCCTATAGTTGACCAAAAATTGATTTGTGGGAAGGGAGTGAAGGTTGATTTTAAGAAGGAAATCGAGGAATTTTGCCTCAAGGGATCACTTTTTGAATTTGTGGATTAATTGAGCATTGGTAAGTTTGAGGAATGTAGGGGAGACAATGGAGAAGTCTGCAGTCTGATTGAAAACCTCCCAGTACTTAAGTTTGCCATTGATGGATAGTGTAACAAAGCCAGCATTTTGTAGGAGGTTGCCAATGAGTGAGGTCCATGACCTGGGCCTGCCACTGGGAGGAGGAATGTTGGTGGGTGTGATAATGATATGCATAAGGTTGGCAGGAAAGTGATTTAGAAATGTGAAGATAATGTTGAGATCTCTGGATCAGAAGATTGTCAATGGAGTGCAGGTCCAAACCATTGAAGTTTTTAGGAAAACATGTTATTTTTAGGCTGATAGCCACCACCTTTCTGCCCCAGAGAAAATGGGTGCAAAGGGAATTGCTTTTGGATATAAAGGAATGTGCAGGTAGAACAATGGAGAGGTAATATGCTATTTTAGGAAATACTAGAAGATTGAGGATGGTGACTTTGTCTTGGATTTCTTTTATATTATTTTTTTTACTTTTGATTCAAATTCGCTGATGTTTTTAATTATTTTATAATTTAAACGTAAGCATTTTTGCAATACAAAATTCTAGATATAGATCAAGGAACTGTTGTGATATTATTACATAACAAGAATAAAAATATCATTTAGATACTTTGCCTTTGACTGTTAATATCTGTAATTTTCCTATTTAACAACAACCAAAATTTTAATGTTTGTATGTTATAAATTTTGCCCAACTGTATATCTATAAATTTATTATTTATAATCAAATTTGCAAAGATAATTTGCTTATACTCTGTGTTTTGTTTTACTTTGTGTGGGCATATATATATATAATTCAATGGAAAACCATGATTAGGTTGTGCCACGCTTAAATTGAAAACACACTCAACTTAAAAATGTTTATTATAAGTAACATCTACAATAAGAAATACTTATTCTCTTCATTAAAAAGCTTTAAGACTATGCATTATCTGATATCTATAAGTAAAATGAAGTATTTACACCCATATTATATATATTGTTAATCTAAATTGCTTAAACCTAAATGAAATGATATACAAGTAAGAAAATAATGAAAATGAACAGTAGGCAGATAAGACATGCAATCATATATGGCAAAACCCTTTATACAATAGTGCCACCCTGTGCCAACCAAAGTAATCAATGGATTCCAGAAGGCTTGTGCATAAAATCTCTATCTAGTGCCTACTCATCCAATATCCCCAGACTAGTTTCTGGCTAGTGAGGGATTTTATGCACAAGCCTTCTGGCATCCATTGATTACTTTGGGTGGCACAGAATGGCACTACTGTATGGAGAGTTTTGCCTTGTTTAATAATAATTATGTGCTAGTATAAGAGATATTGATCATGCAATCATATATGGATTTTTATTTTCATGATCTTAATTGCTATCAAATAAAAAGCTTTAAATAAGGATTTATCTTCAACAGACATTTTTTGTTAAAGCAATTACTTGCTTTTGCATATTTTCACATATTCTTTGAAAATATTCAAGTGGTTTTTTAGCTAAATCTTAGTGTTTTGATTGAAAGTGACTTCCAAGATTTCAAGGGTTTCATGGCACTGTTGGATAAACTCTCAGAACATATTACCCAAAGTGGTTATGGATCCAGATAACTACCAGATTATTGAATAAATCCAAATTTCAAGTAGTTTGAATCATATTTTCTTGATACTTTGAGGTTTTTCTTCTCTCTGTCCCCAGTCCAAATGTTCTTTTTAATGGTGCCTAAGATTGTGGAAGCTTGAATTCATTGATCAGCTCATGGTTAAGTGAAGTGTTCATATTCCTATTGTTACTATTATTATGTTACATTATGTTTTGTAATACTAAAGAAATGCAAAATCTTTTTTGGCTTTTTTTCACTCATTATGGGTTTATTTCATTCGAATCTAAAACCAAACAAGAAATAATAGTTATCAAAGTTAAACTATTTTATCCCGTTAAATATAACCGTAAAATAAAATGCACAATTAAGGTCAGTTTTTCTGAAAAGAGCATCTGAGAAATAAATAAAATAAAACAATTGGATGAGAACTGATATTTGCCGAGGAGGGTGACTGTTGTAATAATGGTCACAATAATACGAAGCTGCTTCGATATTATTGCGTGTCTCTTGTTTCCCCTCTCTAGTACATTTTTATGATTTTAATGTAATACAAAGGCAAAAATTGTCATTCAGAATATAAGGATTTCTTAGAATATTATTTTTGTTTTATTATTAATAAAAGATAAAAATGCAAATAATGTCCAAATTTTTCTGTGAATGAGCAAAATTGTCTAGTAGACCATAGGTTGGCAACTATGGAACTAGACAATTGGTGATGTATTGATATTAAATTTACAATAATATTATTTTTTTTTTTAAAAAAAAACTATATTAAAGAAAAATAATATTATGTTAAATTAACTAAATTAAAAGTTTTTTTTTCCATATGTCATAGCATCGGCCAGGAGGGGAACCCGCAACAACCATCTGCAACCAACTGCTTGCTTGCAAGGCACTGCACTGACCTCTCGACTAACAATGCTTGACAAAATCATTTTTAAAATTATTTTTAATTATTTAGTATATAAATATTTTTTCTTAGCTATTTTAACTATTAACAAAACCGTACAGATATCTGCAGGGATTCCTGTCAATTAACAAATTCACTATATTAAATCCTTCAACTTATTAATGCACCTCTAGATTTGACAAATGTTAACTATGTGATTTACTTTGTTATTTTATTGTAATGTTGTTTTATTAATTTATATCTATAAATGTTCAAATTGTTCTCTTAGTATAATATATTACCAATTAATGGAATATGAATAATAATGGAATTTAATGATTAATAAAATAATATTATGCCAAAGTAACTTTTTATTCTAAATAATAATAATAATTGTCAAGTGTTGTTAGCTGAGAGGTCATCGCAGCTGCCTTGCAAGCAAGTAGTTGGTTGCAGATGGTTGTGGGTTCACATCCCAGCCGATGCTATGACATATGAAAATAATAATAATAATTGTAAGTGATTTTATTGCTACATGAATTTAGGAATGAAAATGATCTTAAATTTCACTTAATAGAAGAAAGAATTATCCAGTTCCTATTCTGCTATTACTGTATGGTAATGTTTTATATAATATCAAAATATTATGAAAGTATTATAACAAGAAGCCCAGACCCAAGAGCAATTGATTCGTCAAAATTCATTATAAATTGAAAATCTTGTATAAAAATAAATAAATATA
The DNA here is from genome assembly GCA_028023455.1 of Epiperipatus broadwayi. Taxonomy (NCBI): domain Eukaryota; kingdom Metazoa; phylum Onychophora; class Udeonychophora; order Euonychophora; family Peripatidae; genus Epiperipatus; species Epiperipatus broadwayi. The sequence goes on from JAQFVV010012707.1 coordinate 982,034, forward strand.
ATTAGTCATAATTAATTATATGTTAAATTATTTCCAACATCTAATTGAAATGTTAAATGTTTTTAATAAAAAACAAAACTTAATTTATATTTTTTCAATTACATTCATTTGTTAGTAATATTCTACAGGTCTTAAAACAATGCTTTCAATGTTGTTCCTTTATTTTTCCAGTGTGGCTGACTTGACTAGTGACAGTATAACACATGGATTCAAATATGAAAATATTCAGATTCACGAGTACTGGGTTTAAAGTGATGCTCTCAACCATTCTGGTAAAAGCAATATTCAATAGAAAAATTTATATTACCTACACATATACAATGATTCTCTTGGATATTTTTTTCTTAGCAACAAGGTTAATGAATGATAAACAAAGATTGCACTAGATTAACTTACGAAATTGTTTGCCATTATCATATAATCAGTATTTTAAATTTCCTTTTTACTTTTTTTCTCTGCGAAATATTCCAGTTTTCCCAATTGAACATACGTTTATTGGTACTTGCATGGTTTATTATTGAAAACATGTATGTTTTTCTCTCTATTAAACATTACTTTGTATTCTTTTAAAAATACCTTTAAAAATTTGTTTCATACTAACTTAGGTGTTATTAATAATTGAATATGGTATATTTTGAAAAGTACAAAATTTGGATTTTTCTAAAACAATTTAACAATTTACATTAATTATAAAAATAATCCAACATGTAACTATAAGTAAAAATTCCATGATTACAAACTTTCACATAAGTATTAAAAAATTATAATGGTTTTCTATGGGGAAAAAATGAAAATATGTTATAAAGTTTGAATATTTAAAAAGACTAAAATTAAGAAAAATATATTAATCATGCGCTGACCATGCATTTAATAAGAATTAACGTTTACAACTTTAAATTGATTTGAAATATTTCTAATTATAAGATCTAAATATTAACTTGCTGCAAATCGAGAGGTTTTGCAAATGTTGACTTTTAGCCAAGGTAGTGGACTTAATTAGTGAAGAACTTACTAGTTTCACACTCTCAAATCAAAATGCTTTAGATTTTTTTATATAATTAGAAAGTAGCTTGAAGATAAGATGGCCACTCTAATCTTTATAAAGTTATAATCTTATGTTAAGATTTGTAGAGGTTCCTCTCATGGTAAAATTGAGCACTCAAGGTGCATAGTAGTAAGGTTAAATTGTAAGGTTAAAGCCTTATATGTATTTATGTGCTGATGGTGTGCTTAATAAGAATTAATGTTTACAACTTTAAATTGATTTGAAATATTTCTAATTATAAGATCTAAATATTAACTCACTATAAATCAAAAGATTTTGCAAATGTTAATTTCTAGATGAGGTAGTGGACTTAAATAATGAAGAACTTACTAGCCTCACACTCTCAAATCAAAATGCTTTAGATTTGTCTATATAATTAGAAAGTAGGTTTAAGATAAGATGGCTGCTCTTTTCTTATAAATTTGTAATCTTGTGTTAAGATTTGTAGAGGTCCCTCTTGTGGTAAAATTGAGCACTCAAGGTGCATAATAGAGTAGTAAGGTTAAAGCCTTATATGTACTGATTAATGAATAATTGTAAATATATAATTATAGTATAGTTTTCCTTTCTTAAAGAAAATTTTGAATATCTTATTGATTGTGATTTTAGCCATATTAAAATAATGTTGAGTTGACATTACATTGAATCGTGATTTGTTAGATAATATAAAACATGTAAAAAAATAACAGTGTACATTTATTTTTCATATGTTAAAGCATCGCCCAGGAAGTGAACCTGGGACAACTGCTTGGAAAGCAGCTATGCTAACCACTAGGCCACCAACGCTCGACTAATGTACATTTTTAGATTTATTTTTAATGTATTTTGCATATTGTTGGTTCAGTTTTTTTTAATTATATAAAGAAATAAACTTTTAATTTTTTTTTACTGTGAGCTAAGATCTCACATTTTATCTAATATAGTAATCATGAAAATGCTGTCCAATTAAATTGAAATCAGATTAATAAATCGAATTTAATGTCTATTGCATATATTTCCTCTTATTTGTGGTTCAGTTTGTTAGTGTAAGCGAAAAAGATCTTTCTTAAAAAAAGTTATAAAACTTTTATCGTTTTTTGGATTCAGTATTAAATTTTATGATGGGAATATGTTATTCTGTAATTCTGTTTTTATGAATTAATTAAGATATACTTCAGCTAATAATAATAGTAATATTCATATTTTTAAATTTATTTTGATGCAGTTCATTTTAGTATGAGTTCAATTTTTTTAACTATATAGTAAGTAATATTGGGGGAGTGGGGTTACATGTTCGTGAAAGGCAATTCACATTACATGACAGCAACTTTATTATTAACAAGTTATTAAATTAAATTTAAATAGGTAAATCATATTGTCACAATGAAATGGGCGTACTTTCAATTTTTAATACAAGTAAATTACTTTTTTTTCCTCATGTGTCATAGCATCAGCAGGGAAGCGAACCCGCTAACCCGGGACTACTACTTATAAAGCAGCTTCGCTGACCTCTTGACCATCAATGCTTGACAAGTAAATTACTTTTTGTGATCATTTTTTTAAAAAAATATTTCTTCTTATAAATTTTACCACTTTATGTTATAAAGAAAATAAATTCCATTTATAATGCAAACATTCTTTTCTATCAGCATTAAAAAATGGCCACCATTTAAAAAAAGTTGGATATTTTTAGATTGTAGCAGGAATTAGTCATTTATTTTTCAAAGTAGTAGTTACAAATTATGAATATCACTGTGGTTAACTTTTACTATATGAGAGACAAGACCGTAAAAGTGGACAAAAATGCTTTCACTTTATTTTTTTAATTGTCATTTGTTTTAACGATACATTTTTGATATAGTATTGTTATTTTTATATTCACAAAAAGTTATGATTCAGTTTACATTATTTACATAATGGAGAATAAGTTCCAATTTTTTTTTTATAAAATAGGGTTTTAGGGATGATATCCTTTATGAGCACTTGTTTTTCTTAACTTCATGGTGATAGATGGGAAAATGTTCAGAAATTGAAAATCATCATAATATTTTTTCTGTTCTTATTTGTTTGAAAATGAAGTTTTAGCATAGAATAAATAATTTTTTAATTTAGTATGTTGTGCACAGTAGAGAATCAATGTGTATTATATCTTTGACATGATTTTTTAACAATTCACTTGTTTCACTGGTGAGTGTATTTTGACAATTGTAGACATGGAAAATATGTTTATGACAACTGTCATAAAATGTTTAAAAATAGAAAATTTAAAATTTGTGGGTGTGAGAATATCAATATTTTAGTTATACTTTTTTTTACCTTAAATACCATAAAGCAAAAATATCTCAGATAATTACATAGAAAATCATAACTGAAATAAAATCCTTGTTTTTACTTCATCTTTGAGTTGTAAGTTATAAATTGCACTTTACGCAAACAAGTGAAGCTCAATATTATAAGAATTTAAGGTGCTGTGGACTGAGCATAATGATACTAAATGAAAAATAAAGGAAGGATGCTTTATTGAAAATGACATCAATGCAATAAACTGGAAGGAGTCATTCTTCCCAATCTCCAGAAAGTGAACTATATAAAAATAATGAATAAATTTGCATAAATTACTACCCAGTTTTTTGGTTTAAAATCTCAACGTAAGCCATCACTCCCAAGATAGGCTATGAATACGGGGCTAAAGTTCCCTGAAAGCACTCAGCCTAAGAATTCTTATAATATTGAGTTTCACTTGTTTGTGTAAAGCACAATTTATAGAAAGAAAATCATATAAATGCATGTAGAAATATATAATTGGGAATAAACCTCGAATGGCTCACTTCAACTTAACCTACAAGAGAATTACTGAAAATTAAAAATGACTAAGATAAACACCAAATTCTAAATATGACTCCTGAATAGCAAAAATTAAGATTTCTACTTTAAATAAATAAAAATTACTATTTTAGATATATGCATGATAAGTATTGAGAGATGTTACTTACAGTTCTTATAAATCCTTCAACAATATATGAAATAGAAAGCTGAAAGCCGGTAAGATCAACATTGATAAATTGCTCAATTGCTTTATCCTGTGGTAATAATTTAAGCCATAAATAATTAATCACTGATGTATTCCCCTATATGGTTAGTGCAATGGTAGCTTTGGGAACTTAAAGTCCTTGGACCAATCCCAACTCTGGTATTTTCAACACTCAAACTTATGAACTTTCAAGCAATAAAGTCATATGATTTTTTTTGTTTTACTAATGAATTACTGTTTACGATACTTTTAATTTTGTTCCTTAAACATCACATTGATCACCATCTCTTATACTAGCACATAATTGTTATTAAACAAGGCAAAACTCTCCATACAGTATGACTATATAAGCTATTGAGCTTAAATTGAAAATATTATTGTGTTTTCAATTTCATTCTCATAGTTTTGTAGTTAAGTAGAGATAAAAGGTGGCTGCTGGAGGTGACATTAGATCTTAAGATCTAGGCGCAGTGCTCTCAGATCCAAGACTCCTCACTGATAAAAGCCACAAGCTAGAAACTAGTCTGGGGACATTGGATGAGTAGGCACTAGATAGGGATTTTATGCACAAGCCTTCTGGCATCCATTGATTACTCTGGTTGAGACAGGGTGGCACTACTGTATGAAGAGTTTTGCCTTGTTTAATAATTTTGTTCCTTGTTAATTTGTTTATTCACATTTACTTCATCAGATAATGCTGACAATTTTCAAATATGAAGATTCAATGTCATTAAAGTTGTTCTTTACTTAGCTGTTAATTGTCAAATAAAAACAATTACTGGCATTTAATAAGAGAATATTGTTTGGTTCAGAATAAATTATATAGCATAATATGGATGTCAGTTCAAAATTTGGTTCAAGATAATATTCATTAAAAAATATGGTATTAAATTAGATTGAGAAGCAAAATCTGGAGTAATGTAAATGCAGTTGGTGCATTAGTTGTTCGCAATACTTGATTATGTTTGGCAGTGAAAGTCGTTTCTATAAAACAGTTAAATTAATCAATTTTACTACATTTGTTACCTTATCTTGTGAAGCTAAGTGGATAAACCAGGCATATATAAAATAAAAGGATTAAATGATTATGGATGTGGTTAATGAGGGAGACTTATAGCATAAGGATACAATGAGGTATCTCATCATTTCGAATTCATATACTGAAACTTTAATCTACAGCTATTTTATTATAGAATTTGAAAGGCAACTTTATTAGTTATTTTGATTTGACTGATTGAAATTATGCTACAGTTCAAACATTTTAATCTGTAAAATAATATATAAATTAAATATTATTGATTTTCGTACTGTTGTACTTGTTGCTACCATATAACGTCTTAATAATTCAAGCAATGTGTGGGTGCACATATATAAATATGCAAAGTATTTTAATATTAAGGTCTATATAAAATTATCATAATTAATAATTATATTTATTTACTACTTTTATTATTTAATTAAAGGAGATTTGAACCAAGACTTTCAAACTCCCAGTTATGCACTCTGTCTTATACAACCGATATATATGACCATATACATGTAAAAGAGATAAATGATCTCTATATATATTTTGTACAGAACTAGCACGCAGAAGTTTTTTACCGGCCCCTGGCAAGAAAGTTAGTAATAACAAAATAATAAGATTTTAAACTTTTAATTAATATAAACAGTTTTTATTTATTTTTTCATCGTATTTTTACCCTGTTAAAAAATAAGAAACGAACAAAAACAAAATCTAATCAATCATACATAAATTAATTTGTTTTTCTATTTATCACAGATGTTTATGGAGAGATAGAATTAAATTTATTATTTTTCTAAAAAAATTCAAAATTAAAAAAAAAAGGTTTTTTATTAAACAAACTCCAGTTATCTTTTGATAGCCAATCACGGTCGCTTGTGTGTTAAAACAAGATCAAAACTTTTGACTTTTTAAGTTTCGTTTTCTTTTTTTTCTTGTTTAAAAATACGCCCACTTATTTTTTGGCCTATAAGGCGATATTTTTTGGTTTTATTTTTATACTGCTAATATACTAAAACTTTTATTTTTAAAACCAATTTCTGTTAACCTTTTTTTAAAAATAAAAACAAACAAAAAATATTTTGCGATTTTTTTTTTTTTTTGGCTTTATTTCTATTACGTGATATCTATTTTACCATTTTTTTTAAAAAAACTTTTCCTATTAATTACATTTTTTGATCCTTTCAACACACCAGCACACATACACACACACACACAAATTACAATAACATCAAAATTCAGACTTTTACACTTTTCGTTTTATTTTTTCAGATTTAAAATAGGGCGAATTTTTTTTTGACTGTATGGTGATTAATTACGCGATTTCTATTTTGCCCTTACTACTATCAAAAGACAACCTCCATATATATATAACCATCTTGTATATTTAACATTAAATACAGATATTACATTTATCATAATCATTGCCATGTAATTACACTAGCTATGATATTTCCCAACATTCAGGTGAATAACATTTTATCCTTGAATGTTTTAACAATGAAATAATAAACATAGAAATGCAAGCACATTAATGAGAATGATTGTTATTGTACTGTTTTCTGTGTTCAGCATGTGAAGGTAAGCAACACCATTACAATACACAATAACTAGTGTGCTGTTTTGGTCAGTTATAACAATTATGCTTATCTAAGGCTAAGCAGGTTACATCTTTAAGAAAATTTATCTGTAAACTTCTGCCGGTCTGCGAAATCTTATCCTTATTTTTGCCAGCCGCAGGTGAGAAAAGATTGAAGACCACTGGTCTAGATTATCATATTCCACACATATATGTAATCAGTGCTTAGTTTATATTAAGATAGTAAATCTTCAAACTTTAATGGACAGGCTTCAATTTTTTCCACTCTCCAACTCTTCAGCCACCCATATCATTGAGAACTGATGATGGCATGTTTAAAGCTCTTGTTTGCCAAATTTATTATCATATCTATGTTAACCATAAGTCATTCTGATCCCTCATAAGTAGGACCTTAAGTCCATTTAAATACACAGAAGAGGAATGAGGAAAATACAGGCTGAATCTATAATATTTAAATACAAGTATAATATATATACTTAAGCTAGATGTAATTAGAGGGAATTTGAACCCAGACTTTCCATCTCCCTTCAGTCATCCACTCTATCTTATATAACCAATACACATGATCACATGTGGGAAAGATTAATGATCTAAAGTATACATATTTCATGCTGAACCAGCATTCATCAGTTAGTCCAGATCATTATCCCTTACACAGATATATAATCAAGTACCCTTCAATTACATTTAGCTTAAGTATATATACTATACCTATATTTAAATATGACAGATTTAAGACTGTCCATCTCTATTCTGTGTATTTAAACAGTCTTAAAGTCCTATATATGAGGGGTCAGTTATGACTTACGATCAACATGAGTATGAGAACAAAATTAATAAATAACAGTTTTGAACATGCTATTATCAGATTTTCAGTGATATGGATGGCAAAAGAATTGAAGAGTGCAGAAAACTGAAACCTGTCCATTAAAGTTTGAAGATTTGCTATCTTAATATAAACTGAGAAATGATTATATAACCATGTGGGAGATGACAATCCAGACCAACTGATGGATGCTGACTCAGCATAAAATTTAGGAGATTTATTTATCTTTTTTACATTACATGATCATATGTATCCACTGTATAAAATAAAGTGGATGGCTGAAGGGAGCTTGAAAGTCTGGGTTCAAATTGCCTTTAATTACATCTAGATTAAGTATGCATACTATACTTGTATTTAAATATTACTTTTATTATTTGATTTATTTAAAGATATATAGGATTTTAAATTATATTTTAATTTTTTTTATCAATTTCAAATAGATTTTATAAAGTTAATCTAATATAGTTACTACTACTTAAACATCAACTTCTTCTAATTATACACAAAAAATTAATAACAAGATAACTAAAACAATTTGTTTTTATAGGATCAACATAATGAGATGCAAAATAGCCTTTTAAACAAGAGATTTCTACGCATAGACTGTATGCCCAGAAATCCTGTTCTCTAACAAGCTAACCATTTTATTCATCTGAAAATGTTATCTGCCATTATAAATCCATTTTTCTATTTATTTATTTTCGATTATTCTTTTCTGATCTACATAAAGTGAGAAATTATGTTTACCAAGTTAAACATTTTGTTTTTTTAGAAATATTATATACCACTTTTTTCGCATGTGTTAGTGAAGCTATAATTATATTATAATGTGTAATAGGTCTGCTTAGTGTTTTCAAGATATAATGTTCGAATCTCATATTCATAGCTTTGTGAATGAAGACTGTTGTGATTTATTGTACACATATGCAAATGAGTTTGAATTTTTAATTAGTTAGTCCATTGTTTGGAGAGAGCAAAGCATGCCTCTCTTCTATTAATGGCACTGAAATCATTTGCTTTGTAAAAAGCTTCTTTAATTTTTCTTTTGGTATCACTCTTTTCTGTACAAATTATTTGGGCAGAACTGGGTTCGAATACATGGCCTGTAGCTTCAAACAATGGGCTAACTAATTAAAAATTCAAACTCATTTGCATATGTGTACAATAAATCACAACAGTTTTCATTCACAAAGCTATGAGTATGAGATTCAAACATTAAATCTCGAAAGCGCTAAGCAGATCTATTACACATTATATTATAATTACAGCTTCACTAATGCATGCAAAAAAAGTCGCATATTTATAATTACAATTTTTACTAGTGAAGAGAAAAACAATTTATTATATACCATTATAAATTAATTTACTTTTTTTCTTCTATTACTGCTTCCAATTTTCATAAAAGGAGAAGTTTCTGTATATAGGCCATTTATTCTTTTAGCCCTTTCAATGTAAAACCACCAAATAATTGTTATCTATGAATCATTATTATTTTTTCTTCCTTTCCATTTTAATGTTTTATTAATTTGAATAAGCAGTTCTCATATCTCCTTATTTTTCCAAACAAATTGTGATATGATATAAATGTAGGTTCTTCTTAGAAGAAGGCTGAAATTTCTCTGCATATGCCTTATGCTCAGGGATATTGTTAGCTAAGTAAAACATTTGCTTTCTCTCTGAACTATTAATTATATAGCCAATAAACTAGTTAACTTCTTCCTTAATCAATTATATTTACAGCTCTGAATTATTCTTTATTTATTAGCCAATTTTAATGAAAGCTGTTTTAGTAATCCCATTGTTTTATCCCCATATTGCTCAATATTGTTATAAAGACCTAAATAAAAAAAAGAATAAAATCTGTGCCTTTTTCATTCTCTTCATCTTTATCTCCTCTCCCCATTTATATGATTTATCCTGATTTTCCTTCAGCATTTTATACTTCAAAAATAAATGTTAATATTTCTACTCCAATCTCCAGATAAATCACAACAATAGTCAAAATCCTTATTTTATTTTTACCTTTTATTCCTGGTACCTAAAACTTCCATCCATGTGCAAAATAACAAAAAACTGTCTATAGTATTATATATCTTCTCATCTTATATATATATATTATTATTATCGGGATATTCCGTGTGGTAAAATAGCTAAATAGCTGACATTTCGGTACAATAACAAGTACCTTTTTTAAAGCGTTCTCTTTCTTGAATCATATGAATGAGTGTGAGATTTAAAATCATTTTTATCTTTTTGTTTCTCCTCATATTTAAATTCTATTGGTTGATTTTAAATTTTATTTTGTCCTCCAATAGCTTCTTCCAAATGTTAATCTTCTTTAATTCACACCTTTCGTTTATGCTATTGGGCCTTTTAAAAATCTCTATACCTTCTCTTAGCAATCTTTGGTCATATTGCTCAATTTTTTCTAAAATATTTGCTTTATCAAAATTGATGTCATGATCAGTTAATTTTATGTGAGAATAAATAGCTGATGAATTGGATTTTTCTCTGACTGCCAAAATGTATTCTTCCTTTCTAATATTTATTCTATGATTAGTCTGTCCAATATATGTATGTGAACAGACCCTACATGGAATTTCATATACACCATGACACTCCAAAAAAATTTTGTCTTTAGGAAGTAAAAATATTTCATTAATTTTTTTTAAAAGTAGTGTAAACTGTGTGAATATTATTATTCTTTAAAATGTTACTAATTTTATCAGTTACTCCTTTTATATATGGCATAATTGCCTTAATTTCTGATGTATCAAAATCTTTTTTCTTTTTATATGTATAAACCCTATTAATAATGCTGTAATTAAAACCATTATCAAGAAGTATTTTTTTAGTAGCAGAAATATCCTGGAGAAAATGGCTATCATCAGAAAGTCTCTTAGTTCTATCCAACAATGTCTTTGCCACTGGAAGTAGTTGTGCAGGATGGTGATGAGTAGAAAAATGTAGATATCTCCCAGTGTGTGTTGGTTTTTTATATATACCATGAGATAAAGAAATATCTTTCAATTAAAACATCTAAAAAAGATAATTGGTTATTATTTTCTATTTCCATAGTAAATCTGATATTGTTGTGTAAAAAGTTTAAAAAATTGAAAAAGTCATCAAGAGCATGCTTACCACAAAGCCAAATAACAAAAGTATCATCAACATACCTCAGCCATATAGATGGGTTTTTAACTGCTGAAGTCAAAATTTTATTTTCCAAATCCTCCATAAAAATAGAAGCTAATGCTGGAGAAATTGGTGAACCCATAGCTAGACCTGATGTTTGTTTATACATCTGCCCATCAGAACCAAAAAATGTATTAGATAAGCAGTGTTCAATCAAAACCACAGCAAAATTAGGTAATTGAATATTTTTTAAAACTTGAATAGCTTCATTTACAGGTACAGTAGTAAAAAGTGAAACAATATCAAAACTTACCAAAATATCATTCTTAGTCAATTTAATATCCCCATAAGTTCAAGAAAATGATTGGCATCTTTAACATATGATGACATTTTTGTTAAATGTGACTGTAAAAAAGAAGTCAAAAAAACGAGCTAATGTCTGTGTTGGTGAACCAACTGCACTTACAATCGGTCTCAATGGAATATCTGGTTTGTGAATTTTTGGTAAACCATATAATTTTGGATAAAAAGAAGATTTTATCCCTGGGCGTAAGCTGGATCTTTGTTTCTAAATCTAGATCAGTAGAATAAATTAATGCTTTCGTTTTCTTTTCAAGATAAGTCATAGGGTCTCCATAAATTTTTTTATAAATATTATCATTTAATAAATTATGCATTTTCTTATAATAATCAACCCTATTTAAAATTACTGTAGTATTACCTTATCTGCCGGAAGGATAGTAATAGATTTGTCATTTTTTAATGCAGACAAAGCTTTTCTTTCATTAATTGATAAATTAGTTTTAGATGGTTTTACTTTATTTAAAATATCGTATATTTTCCCCCTCATTATATCTGCTTCACCGCAAGGTATTTTTGTTAAACTACTTTCTACGCTGCAAATAATATCCCCATAAGCTCAAACTGCTTAAAAAAAACAGGAAGTGCTAACGTCTTTGTCTGAACGAGAAAATATATTTTCTGCAAAGAATTTATCTGATAGAACTGAAAGTTTTGAATAGAGGTTTTAATTTTGCGATTACACCTACAAAATTACCTTATGAGGAATTTAAATGTTTTTTCACTAAATTTAATTTTTTTATTTCTTCCTATTTATGCATTTTACTAATAATTGTTCCATATTTTTAATACTGTAGTATTTTTTGCAAAAATGCTATGTCGTCAGCCAAAATAGCCGAGAGGTCATCGCAGCCGCCTTACAAGCAAGTAGTTGGTTGCAGACGGTTGTGGGTTCGCGTCCCGGCCGATGCTATGACATATGAAGAAAAAAAAAGATAGCCGTCATGTTATGTATTCTTGTCACTAAGTGAAAAGAAAACAAAATACGAAAAAAAGAAAAAATCCTCTAAAAATTTGGGAAATGTTGTTTTTCTCCTAAAAAAAGTATTATAATCAAACACAAATCTTTTCTTAATTAAATATTTATAATTTGGTACTTTAATACATTCAAAATATTTTCATAATAAAATTTATATATATACTATATGATTACTATTTCTATAAACGTATGTGCATTGAATGGCTTTTTTGTATAAAATCAAAAAAATGAATTGGAAAATTAAAAAAAATTGCAAACTTAATTTTCATTCATTTCAATAACATTATAATAAGAAAAAATCTTATAACCTTTTCAATTATGTATTTATGTATAAAAATGTTACACGCACTGAATTTTAAAGTAAATAATAAAAATAATTTTCTGGTATTAACATTCTTGTTTTATATGAAATTACTTATTTAAAAGCATTTTTTTTGTTTTCATAATTTACATGTTTAAATATATTTGCATTATCTACTTTGCAGGTAAATACAAATGTGCGTGTGCGTGTATGTGGGTACATTGCTTATTGATATAAACACACTAGTCTGTAATAAACTTTAATTTAAGATTCATATATATTCAGAAAATAAAATGCATTATCTCTATTGATAATCAAATATTTGCTAATTGATAACAATCTTTTGCTCGTGAGTTAAACGTCTTATTCAGTAAATTACACACACGTACACACATCTATATGTCTTTGAAGGGCATTTTAATAAAAAAAAAAGGTGTGTGTGTATGTAATAATATTGTTAAAATAAACTACTTTTTCTTTCCATTTTTAATATATGTTTTCGGCTATAACCACATGCACTGTGTGAACAAATTAACACGTGATTGAGCATAATAGTTTCATATAATTGATAAAACTGCTTATTTTTTTAAAATTTATTCAACTGAGAAGTAATTTAGGGACCTTTATACATTAAATCATCATTTTACTACTGTGCTAAATGGCACAAAGCAATCACTTTCATCAAGAAAGTGAAATAGAGAAGAGATGATAATAGGTGGACAATTGAAATCTTAAACTGGATTCCAAGAGATTGTAAAAGACCCAGAAAAAGACCACATGGGAAATGGATGGATGAAATAAAAAGGCGTGCAGGGGTGATGTGGAAAAGAGAAGCTAAAGATCAGAGAAGATGGATTGAATTTGGAGAGATGTTCATCCTGCAGTGGATTGTTAATGGTTAATGATAATGATGAATATTGGGATAATATCTAAAGAAATAGCAAATTATTTCTCATTTTCTGGAATATATCTACAGAAAATATTGCTAAAAATAATCTAGAAAATCTCAATGTTATTTAGATCAGATGATATATGAGAAATGAATATCATGATTATGTGACCCATATATGTTAGAGCATTAGCATCTTGAAAAATGATAGTTTTATTTGGATGTTGGTGTTCCAAAAAAATCATGTAGTTGTAACTGTGGCTTGTACATGCAGAATAATGATGAGACTAAGATTTGGGTATTCCAGTTATAGCAATACAATTGCTATTTCACATCTGGATGAAATCTCTCTGATTGAAAGCATTAGGGTGTTTATTAGACATAAAATTTCCAAGTTAATGGTAGAAAGTGAATGATTTTTTCTTGACCAAATAGTATTGAGAGTCACTGCTCTAGACACAGAAATGAGATCCCGTTTTTTTTAATTCTTTATTTTTTTAATAATTATTTTTAAAATATTCTATAAAAATGCAATTTTTTTAAAATGCTATAGTCTCTGATTTGCAGTACTTTCAATCCTAAACTAAATATTATTTAAAATCTTACTTTTGAAATGCATTTTCAGAAATATTTATGAAAAATCAATAGAACATTCTTTTATTTGCAAGATAAATTTTTATATTGTGAATAATTTTAATTGCTTACAAAGTTTTACAATATATAGTTATTTCATAATTCCTTAATGAGTCTATTTTTTATATGTCTGGTAAATTTTCTTTAACAATTGAATAATATTTATTAATATTAAATCATTAAGCATCACATGATCACCATCTCTTATACTAGCACATAATTGTTTATAAGGGTGGCACTACTGTATGAAGAGTTTTGCCTTATTTATTCATTAATGTTCTAAAAAATTCCATTTGATTGTAATTCTTTTTTACAAACTTTAATTGATATTTACAATAAAAAGGGAAATATCACTAGAAAATCAAAATTTTGTTTCAAGGCACAAAGGGAACAAAAGTAAACAATATGTTAACTATAATCTTTAAATACAAGTGCTTATATTAAAGTTACAATTTGAAATAAACAGACAGAGCATATGTTGATAAATAGGAATGCTGAACAGGAAGAGTACACAATGCCAGCATACCAGACACGATGCTTTTCATTGGTACTATGCTAATTGGATGTGAGCTTTTTTAAAAATAGTTTTACAGTTATTAAAATACTTTATGGAATTTTTTTTCTATATGTAGAATATGAGAGTAACTTACTATTAAGACATTTACCACCTAGGAAGACATGTTTTTTTTTTACATTCCAAGTTAAGGCATTTTTATACACATGAAATAGCTTATGTATTTTATGAGGGAAATTATAGTTTTTGAATAATTTTTCATGTACTCGTAATAATAATAATTTCAATTAAAAAAAAACATTGATGAAATTTTGTGTTCTAGTTCAAATGGTTAACAACAAATCGTTTGGGATTTGCAATATTTTATTATCTTCGGGGGGGGGGGGGGATTTCGTTGTAAAATATTCAAAATCAGTTATAGTTTTTTACACCTTTATTTTAAATGGGATGGTCAATTTTCTAAAAATCTTTATTGCCAAAGTTTAAATGTTTATTATTTTTCAATAATGTTTAATTTAACATTTATATTTTTATTCCATAAATTATTCAATAAATTTGATATAGTTATTAAAACACTTATTAAATTAAATTGCTAGATAACTTTTGATCACCACGCAGGCACACCCCTCTCTTCCTCACCTATCTTTCTCTCTGTACATATATATATAATTGGCAAGAAATTTGGTAAAACATATGTTAACTCATATTATAATCTATAATTATTATTAATTGTTTACGAGTGTGCTATATGTTTATAGACTGTGCGTGAAGACTAATATTTAATATAAAAACTATACACACACTTCATAATTCTGTATGTTTTATTTATTTATAGTTCATTTGCTGGAAAGTTTACGGATGTACAGGTAAATGAAATATGAATTAATATCCTCACGTATGTCAGTAAGTATTTATTTGAATATTAAGAGCAGAAAATTATAAATATTATACGTACTTATAATTTTCTTTCACCTTTTTAAAATTCAACAATATTTTTTTTAAGAATTTAAATAAAACATTTTAATAAGTAAGTTTAGATTTTTAAATTTGCAGTATATTTGTATATGTAGATTTATATTTGCACATTAAAAATAAAATTTTAATATCCCAACTCAGAATGAAAACTGATGACATATAAAATATCATGTCTATTATTTATTTATAATTTCATATAAAATACAAATTATATACATGAATAAGTATCAGCTTATTTGTTTCTCTATCCATTTATACCCATTACAAGTATATATCTATGCAAAAAAATTTGCAATTTAATGAAGCATAAGATTAAAGATTATCTCTAAATATCGAAATATTAATATAAATTATGATTAGAATGAGACAATTTAATGGCAAACTGCAAACACTTATGATCAAGAGGAATTTAATTGTATATAATTGACAGTTTACCTGCAGTCGGAAAAAAACTTAACACACTGCCTATATACAAATACAATGTTTTAAAATCAAAGTAAATTATGAAAACATTTATATATATAGTTGTGTTATTTATTTGAAGTGCAGATTATTTTCTACTTTGAATTTCTAGTAAATTCAAAATCTGAATTTAGATATACAATATTTAAATTATTGCATACACATTTTTGTAAAGTCAGATACAATACAACAGGATTTCTGGGTGAAGTAAATATTTATTAAATCATTCATTTACTCTATTTCAGTTATATAGAATATTACAGATATTTATTTATGTGATAGGACAGTAAATTGTACATTGTAATTAATCGTATATTCTCTTTAAAATAAATGAAATTGTTTTAATTGTCCAAGAATGACACAAATCACAGCTACATGCCCATTTTATACATATTTGAATTAATAAATAGATGATTTAAAAAATAATATTATAAATAAAAGATGTCACAACATCAAACAAAATATTTTTCAAAGGAAATGAAAATTCAATTTGAAAAATGCAGATTATATAATTCTTTCTTTTCTCCAAATTATAATTATGTAGCCAAAATAGCACAAAATATAACATAGGATCAGATTAGGATATTTTGTCTTTATATCCTATTATCTCCTTATATATAATTATTATATCTATTTCACAGACAAATTGGATTGGTATTGATCTATGAAAGGGTAAACATATTCGCAAGTTTATTTAAAGTGTCACATGATCACCCTATCTTATGCTAGCCCATCTGTTACTAACAAAGGCAAAAACTCTCCATACAGTAGTACCACCCAGTGCCAACCAGAGTAATCAATGGATGCACAGGCCTCTGGCATTCATTGATTACTCTGGTTGGCACTGGGTGGCACTACTGTATGGAGAGTTTTGCCTTTGTTTATTTAAAGTGGTTCATTAGAATCTGTTTGCAATTTGTCTTGTGACATGCCTGAAGTATTCATATTCCTTATTATATATAGAGTAAGTTAAAAAACAAACTCTTTTTTTAACTTACTCTATATATAACATTTATAAATAGGAGCTTTATTAAAATTAGGTCATATGACTTGATTTTTTATCAATTTAATATTCCTTATTAATATTTATGATATAATAATACATGTTTGGATGATAAAATATATTAAATCAATGACAAACTTCGAACAAAAATCATCTTGCACTATTGATTGTTACTTCAATCTGCCTTTGATAAAATTTAACATAAATATGTATATAAACCAAATTTGCATAATACTAAAATGCAAATAATGTAAAGTAATTATTTGCAATAATATTTAAATAATCCAGTTTACTCTACAAAATAAGATATTCTACTAAAAGAATCAGCCAATCAGCTCTTTCAATACAATTGATTACAAAACAACGTCAACCATTATCATCATTTGAATTTACTATTCAGTTACTCTCAATATAATGCACAAAACCTTTATTTAAATAAAATGAATCAAACTGTGATAAGATTTTAAAGCGTATCTTAATTATTAATTGTTTTATTTTTATTGTGAATTACCTAAGATAGAGTTGAAAACAATTGTATATCATAATGTTTTAAATCGAAATTACACAGAAGCTAAACTCTCCATACAGTAGCGCCACCAGTGCAAGCCAGAGTAATTAATGGTTGCAAGAAGGTTTGTGCATAAAATCCCTATCTAGTGCATACTCTGGCTTGCACTGAGTGGTACTACTTATGGAGAGTTTAACCTCTGTGAAATAGTTTGCGTAAGCATAAAGAATGGTGATCATGTAATGTTTAATGGTTTAAATGGAAATTAACATTAATTAATAAATCAATTCTATTATAAACCAGATATGAATAATGCTAAATGGGATATAATTTAACAATGACTTATAATAACATTTAAATAAACCAACTAATCACTTCATTAATAACTTATATTTTCAAAATAAAGTAAACAACTAAAAGAACCATACAGTAAGTATTTCTAATATAATTATTTCATAAAATATCATTAATTATCAGTTGGCTTTGAGCCTCTAATCAGTGACCCTCAAAATAATAAATCTTTTACTTATAAATACAAAACCAAAGATTGACCAACAATATATTAATGAAGTACTTGATAATATCATTAATTATCAGTTGGCTTTGAGCCTCTAATCAGTGACCCTCAAAATAATAAATCTTTTACTTATAAATACAAAACCAAAGATTGACCAACAATATATTGATGAAGTACTTGATAACGTATGATCGTTGGCATTAAAAGGTCAAATTCTTTAGTAAATAGCAAAAATATCAATAGGATAAAATGAAATGAAAAGTAACACTATGTATTTTGTCTGTTAGAAAATGTATATTAAACCTACAATTAAAGTGCAAAACTTTATTATTTAACTTGTAATAGTTCATGCAAAATAATATTGGTCTATTAAAATAAAAAAACAGCACAGACAATTTGTTATATTAAAACAGGCAAAACTCTTTATACAGTAGTGCCACTCAGTGCAAGCTAAAGTAATCAATGGGTGCCAGAAAGCTTGTGCATAAAATCCCTATCTAGTGCCTACTCATCCAATATCCCCAGAGTAGTTTCTAGCTTGTGGCCTTCATCAGTGAAGAGCCTTGGATCTGAGAGCACTGCATCTAGATCTTAGGATCTAATGCAACTCTCCAGCAGCCACCTTTTATCTCTAATTAACTACAAAACTATGAGAATAAAATTGAAAACACAATAATATTTTCAATCCAAGCTCATTAACTTATATAGTCATATAGGTCTGAACTCAGTTCAGTACACATACATTTTGATGTCTTTGATTATTTAATAACCATACCCACCACTATCCTATTAGGAAGGATTGGTATTAAACCACTAAACATCACATGATCACTATTTTTTATGCTTTCTCATAACTGTTATTAAAACAGGCAAAACTCTCTCTTACAGTAGCACCACTCAGTGCAAGCCAGAGTAATAAATGGATGCCAGAAGGCTTGTGCAGAAAATCCCTATCTAATGGCTACTCATCCAAGATCCCCAGACTAGTTTCTAGCTTGTGACTTTCATCAGTGAAGAGCCTTGGATCTGAGAGCACTGCATCTAGATCTTAGATCTGGAGATATTGGATGAGTAGGCACTAGATAGGGATTTTATGTACAAGCCTTTTAGCATCCATTGATTACTCTGGCTTGCACTAAGTGGCACCACTGTATGGAGAGTTTTGTCTGTTTTAATAACAATTATGAGCAAGCATAAGAAATGGTGATCATGTGATGTTTAGGAGGGTAATTTGTTACATTGTGATAAAATGATAATATTAAGATTATTAGCAGAAATTTCATACTTAGAAAAACAAAATAAAATAATTAAAAAAAGCTTAAGCAGATAAAGCATTAGAAAAAAAGTGAAAATATTTTGGTGGGACCATATTCAGTGCATACCATCTTAACTTAAAGACAAAAGTTGAAAAAAAAACCCAATACAAGCTTAATGAAGAATGTGAAAAAAAAAGATTAATATTAGATATATTTCACAATACCAAAAAAAATAATATATAATTTGTGGAACAAAAAATAAAATGTTAAAAAAACAACAACATACTTATAAGGCTAAATAAGTATTTTTTCTCCCAGTAATTATTAACTTCAAAACAGAATTTTAGTTTTATAAAAAAAGTATGAAACAGTTTGTTCATCATAAATACGGGAGCAGATATCTTCATTTTATAAAAGCATTTTAAAGTATTCATTTTTAAAAATATTTTACCACCAATGCCTTAGTAGTGATAAAAAAATTCAATTGTTGTAAAATAATAACTTCTGCAGATTGCTGAATTTACTAGTTCTTAAGAATTAACAATAGCTTGGTTCTTTTTATTGTGGTGCCAATTTATATGATGTCTTTGGCTCTTTAACAACCATAGCCACCATTATCATATTAGGAAGAATTGGTGTTAAACCACTAAACATCACATGATCACTATCTCCTATACTAGCACATAATTGTTATTAAACAAGGCAAAAAATTTCATAAGTAGTGCCACCCTGTGCCAATCAGAGTTGCATTAGATCCTAAGATCTAGGTGCAGTGCTCTCAGATCTGAGGTTCCTCACTGATGAAGGTCACAAGACAGAAACTAGTCTGGGGATATTGGATAAGTAGGCACTAGATAGTGATTTTATGCACAAGCCTTCTGGCATCCATTGATTACTCTGGTTGGCACAGGGTGGCACTACTGTATGGAGAGTTTTGCCTTGTTTAATAACAATTATGTGCTATTATAAGAGATAGTGATCATGTGATGTTTAGTGGTTTAACAAGGTATATGATAAATTAATCAGAAAATTAAAGTGCACAAACTTTGGTCTTGAGATAAATGATGTAAAAGAGTTTATAATCTCTCAAATAACTCATGGTACCAAAACAGTTAATTGCCACCAATTATTGTTCATGATGGCAAACCAGAATTATTTACTGCAATCAATGGATGATCATTCTGGTGGCTATAAACATTACTGTAGTGAGTGTGATTGTAAGTTAGATATAAGACCACATTTTAATTGCCACTTATGCATATCAGCTTGCAACAGAATGAGCCTAAAATAAAAATTGAAATATAAGTTAAATGGAATATTGGAATCCACACTTAGTCGAAATGGTAATCCATTTTATGATGTAGTTTAGGGTCATGAATCAGAGAAAGTTTTACACTTTGTTGATGAGCAGCACAAAATCTGTACAAGCAAATACTAGACCTTTTTTAAGGCAAAGCCACAATGACTGAAATCTTCTAAATTACTTCATAGTGACAGGAGCTGAGGATTATAGATTTAAGTTATGGTATAATTACAATAGATTATTATATTTAATCTCATAATTTTCCTTTGATATCAGGGTCTAAAGTATCTGATGATCAACCATTTGAGATTGGTTTCTCTAATATTTTTCAACTGTGTGTCAGATGTAGATGGTCACACTTGCTTAACAAATCACACACCAGCAATATTTTAAATATTGTTGAGATTTAATGATGAAATTCCAGTTGCCAGTATTTGTAATAATAAACATAATATTTATGCACACATTACTGAAAGACATTTGAAATGGAAGTGCTATGATAAAACAGTGTTAAGAAGAAATATTCGACATGAAATGCAACTTATGACACAATGGAAAAATCTGATTTAAGAGATCAGATTAGTAAAGATTATTTGATATCAAATCATTTTATTGTTGTTACTATTTCCTACTGTATTATTTATTATTCTGTGGAAAGAGATACTGCCAGTTTGAAAATACCCATTTTATTAATAGTTTTGGAGGACATGACTAAAACATGTCACATATTAATGAAGGTAAGAGATCTAAAAAAAGGAAATTCAAGACTTCTAGTCAAAGTTTTAGTGAGGTCATGGCATATGTTGTGATACAATATTTAATGGTATAAGTAGTAAAATGTAGTAGTTATAAGTTATTAATATAAGTAGTAAAATAGATAATAAGGCTATGATTTGACCATCTGTACTAGCTAGTGAAGATATGTTAATCACTGATAATGAGTGAATATTTGATAGATAGAGGTATGGAAAAGAAGATACCATATGTTTGTTAATAGTATAATTAAACCTTTTCTTGGAAGAATCAGTTAAACTACAGCAGTGGCTCTTTGCACAGAAGTTTTAAGTAAGTTAATAATGCAGTGCCAATTGAAGGATATCCTGTACTCACTAGAAAGTAGCTGGTAGAAAAAAAACTCAGGAAAAATAATAATTATTGATGAATCTTGACTTTATAAGAGGAAGTTCAGTAGTGTTTTCATGACATTACCAAAATCTATTCAAACCAAGGATTCCTGGTTAGTAACCATATAGTGCACTATTTAGCTCATAGTGTAATTATGATGTCCCTCAAGAAATTAAAGAAGGGTTTAGTTGACAATCACTCATTTCACTTTAGAATCAGGGGTTGAATTTAAGCTTGATACCTTTTTTCATTCATATATCTAATTCATTATCAAGGTCAATTTACAGTTGATCAATTCACATTAATGTCAATAGGTGATTTATGCAAATATTTTCTTTTATTGCCACAAGATAGCTCATTTTGGTATAGCTAAAGTACGTATTTTTGTGTAGAAGTTACAAAGATTTTATGTAAATGGTTTTCAAAATTTTTTTTCTTTTAGTGTCCATTGAGGTATATATCAATAATTTTAATCGAAGTATGCATTATAATTTTTTTATTATTATGTATACAAGATCCCTAATTAGTGAAATATCTAATAGATGTTTCTTCAATTTCCACATTATTTCATCTCCACTTTATTAGGTAGTAAGAATATATTTCAATAATCATAAAGACAGAGTGGCAAAATTAGTTATACAACTTAATAGCAGATACCAAATGCAGATAATTCAGGTTTATGTCCCAACAAATTCTCATAGTGATGAAATAGTAGAAGATTTTTATATGGACATACAAAAGGTTTTTGATTGGAATAAACAACATTTTAAAATTGTTATGGGAGACTTTAATGCTAGAATTGGTAAATAAATGAAAGATGAAAGTGTTGTAGGTAATTTTGGTTATGGTAATAGAAATGAGAGAGGACATAGACTTATAGAGTTTGCAAAAAAAAAAACAACAACTTTGTATTATGAATTCTTTTTTTGAGAAAAATGTTCAAAAGGAAATGGACATGGAAGCATCCAAATGAAGGTACAGCAGAATTGGATTATATTTTGGCTAACAGAAAATATATATTTCAAGATTGTAATGTTCTTAATAAATTTAACACAGAATGTGATCATCAATTAGTAAGATGTAAAATACGTGTTAATACAAAACTAGAGAAACAAAAATTATTAATAAAAACAATATTTACAGTTGATATTCTTAATCTTCAGAAACATTCTAATGAATTTAAATTAGACTGTACAAATAAGTTTCAAGCGTTAGTTGATTTTGAACATGATTCGGATTTGAATTAATATGAAAATAACTGATACACTTTTAAAAACGGCAACAAAAATAGCTGGTAGAAAAAAGTAGCAATTGACCAATAAAATTTCTACTGAGACTAAAGAATTTATGAAGAAAAGAAAGAATATGAAGATATACAAAAATGATGCATTAAAAAAGAATTGAATATCTCGAATTTTGTAAAATGGTGCTGAAAAGTTGAAAATGATATAAGAAAATATAACTGTGAACAAGCAAGGAAAGCTGTAGAAGAGAATAAAAATCTAAAGAGTGTAAAACAACATTTTGGTATTGGTAGGAAATTTATATCTGCAATAAGAAAAAAAAACGAATTATTACTAAAAAGAGAGATGGCATCATGAAATGGGTAGAAGACTTTTATCAAAAATTATATAGTAATAAAGAACAAGTACCCCCTATATCTATTATATCTTCAGAATTGCCCAGAATTTTAAATGAAAAAGTGAGACATGCAATTAAATGTGTGAAGAAAAAAAAGGCTCCAGGTAATGATGGAATTATAATTGAAGAAGCAGATGAAGAAATAGAATTTTTTAGCAAAGTTATATACCAAATGTCTAAATCATAAAGATGTACCAGATGATTGGAAAAATGCAGTAATAATATTAATATTTAAAAAAGGTGATAAAGAAAATATTAGAAATTACAGATCTATCAGCCTTTTATTAGTTTTATACAAAGTTTTTACCAAGATAATTACAACTCATCTACAGAGAATATTGGATTTTCACCAAGCAAGAGAACAAGCTGGATTTAAAAGTGGTTTTAGTACAGTAGATCATATCCAAGTATTGAGAGAAGTTATAAAAAGGAAAAATATATATGAGTTGCCATTTGATTCTACAAATATTTCTTCAGTGATTAAAGCATTGGATCATCAAGGTGGAGATCCAGGATATTGTCATATTTTAAAGAATATTTATAAAAATGCAACAGCAACAATTAGATTACATAATGAAATTGGGAAATTCAACATTGAGAAGGGTATAAGACAGGATGATTTCATATCTCCAAAACTTTTTATAGCAATGCTGCAAGAAGTATTTTGTGGATTAAAATGGAAAGCTAAAGGAGTGAAAGTAAATGGAGATTATTTAAGCCATTTATATTTTTCAGATGATGTAGTTGTTTTTTCAAATAATTTTTTAAAGCTAAAATGTTGCAGGAGTTATCAGATGAAAGTAGAAAAGTAGGACTAAAGACAAATGTTAATAAGACTAAAGTAATGTTTAATGGATTTCCTCAAAACATAAAAATTAAGATTGATTATGATGAGTTAGAAGAAGTTAACAGTTACAAATACCTTGGTCAGATTATTAATACAGATGGAAACATAATGGATGAAAATAATCATAGAATTAATCTTGGTTGAAGTGCTTTTGGTAGAAATAACTTGATACTAAAAGGAAATATGCCTATGTATTTGAAAAGGAAAGTTTTTAATGTGTTTTATCAGCTCTTACTTATGGATCTGAGACTTGGACACTTAATAGAAGAGCAAAAAAGAAACTTCAGACAACTCAAAGAAGTGTGGAGTGATGAATGTTGGGAGTAACAAGAAGAGATCAAACAGCTGTTACTGACCTCATTGAAAAAACTAAAATATTGAAGTGGAATTGGGCTGGTTATATTTCTAAAAGAAATGATAATAGATGGAAAATTGAAATCTTAAACTGGATGTCAAGAGATTGTAAAAGACCCAGAAATAGGCCACATGTGAGATGGATGGATGAAATAAAAAAGTGTGCAGGGATGATGTGGAGAAGAGAAGCTAAATATCGGAGAAGATGGATTGAAATTGGAGAGATGTTCATCCTGCAGTGGATTGATAATGGTTGATGATGATGATGAATTGTAAAGATAAAAGTAGAAATCTTCTTAAAGGAAAAGACACTATTTAATAATATTATTTTAAGACATCACTCAAATTTTAGGACTAATATTTTTTTTTTATAAAAGTAAAACAACATTTAAATTTTCAAAGTCAAAGATATAACTTAAAATTGTCATATAAAACATTTATTTTAGACATGCATTTCATAAAATAATTAATAAGTAGATATTATATAGGTATGTGTGTAAATATGATTGTGTTTAACTATGTATTTAGTAAATTTTATAACAATAAAATCATGATTAAAAACCAAACATAATAATCGTAAACTTTGGATATCAATGGACAACAAAGAAAAACAGGCACACTATTTGAAACCTCTCTTTATTGGTTTTAAGAGTTTATACAGTCACTTAGTACTATGTCCAGTAAATTTTATGTTTGCTTCATCAATTGCAATTTTTATGTGCATCTAATAATCAGCCTTAAAATATATATTGCACTGCTCTATAATAGTCTAATTTTACAGATGCAGAAAACATTACTAGTTTTCTTCCAAAGAGTAAGCTTGTGATTAAGACCTGTAGAGGTCCCTACCTTCGTATTTTCAAGTGCACATGCTTAAAGGTTTATTGCCTTGGTAAATATTAATTACTTGTTATACAAACAGACATGCTAGTATGCACTAATACAAATACAGATATGCTAATACATTATTAAACCTTTTAAGAGTCATTATGTCTATAAAATAAGATTGCTTCAAACTTGAATCAGAGCCACAAAATTACATTGTACATAAATCACTACTTTCATTATATTTGAATACTAATTTATATACTACACAGACATACTAGTACAAACAAACACATTAATAAATGATATATTTATCAAATAAAATAAAAAATTAAAATAATAATCAAGCAATAAAAAAATCTAAAATTAATACTTACTAAAGCCTTGAAATTGCAAAATCATTGAAGCATGTTGAATCCATTTTATTTTTAATTCTGGCCACTGACACTTTATGTCTTTGTTTCCACATACAATCTAATAACTGATATACAGGCTTATGATATACCTGTATCAATATATGTAATATATAAGATATATGGGCACAGAGCAGAAATAAAATTAAATGAACTTATTATTAAAAATATTAATAAAAAATTGGAATTTTGTCTGATTTTAACTTACCATACGCCATTTTAAAAAGGAATTCGAACCACAGAGAATAATGATATTGGCATATGTTTAGTCCATTGATTTTCCCACAATTTTAGAAAAGAAAAAAGAAATTAAAATTTCTAACAAAGGAGCAGTATCTACACTTAACATTTTTTTTCTTTTCATGTGTCATAGCATCAGCCGGGAAGCGAACCCGCTAACCCAGGACAACTGCATGTAAAGCTGCTGCCGCTGACCTCTAGACAACCAATGCTTGACTATGCTTAACTTTTATAATAAAAAAATAAAGAAAATTTTAAAATTTTTTAATTATTAAATAACCTTGTTTAACTTTCCCAGTTATTTATAACACTAATTAAGTGCAGTACTTATACTTAATAAAGTGTTTTAATTATATCACTAATGAATAGGAGAGTATAGTTAAGTGATTATATCGTAATATATTTTCTGTTTTATTGTTAATTCGTTAAACTATTTAATTTATCTTAATGCCTGTAGTATTTTACTTCCAATAAATATTTTAGTATAAAAAAGATCGATAAGAATACTCTAGAACAGTGTTTCCCAACCTTTTTTGGCTCGCATATCACTTGGTAGTACATTACGCTAAATTGTGCCACTTCGTAAAAATGATTGTATTTCGTGAAATTTGTTATTGCGAGTGTGTTATTTTATTTGCATTATAAATATTATAGGGTGACCATGTATGTATTCATATCTCATAATGAGACAAATTACATTGAAACACGCCTAAATGTCACGCCAGATTATAAACTCACTGAAATTATAAACTCACTGTAACATATTTATATGTATGTGTTTGTTCAAAGTTTCATATTTTTTCCAAAATAATTTATTAATGATTACATTATTACATTAAAGGTTATTTTGTACATATTTTGTTCAAAGTGTTTTCGCATTCCTTCATTTGGTTTTCCCGAATTTGAGTCTGTTTTCTCTTTTTCGGAGCATCTTGCTATTGGTTGGGCCATGGAGAGGATAAATCCAGCATGTCCCAAGTCATGGTAAAAATAACATCAGGGATTATCACGCTATATCTTGTTTTCTTTATATTGTTCAGCATAAAGTTAATAGGATTAAAATTTTGATGATTAAATACTAGCTTACATCTAGTAATCCACAATAGATGATCAAGAATTAATGAGAGTCTAATTTCTGGGTATGATCCTTTTCTGATACATTCTTTCAAATTAAATAATTTAGATTAATTTGCCTTGATCCGACTCATTATTTATCTACTATTTTGTCATATTTCGTTTACTAATAAATGGTTTTAATAAAAACACAAAATTATAAAAAACCAATTAGTATATTTTCTTATCGTAATCAAATATTTTTATAAAATAAATTTAATGAGATCTTTGTGCTTGTTTCGAACAACATAATTTTTTGAAATTTGGTTCAAAAGATGCGAGGTATACCCTTAAGTCTACAGCTGCATTCAATCTGCTTCGATACTTAATTTTTAAAAAAATATATGAAGAAAAAGCTCTTCTTATTAATTCCGTACTAGTAAATGGTAATAATAATTTAAGAGCTTTCTCAGAAAGTTGTTCATATTCTTAAATGTTTAACCAAAAATTAATTAGATTGTGTCGTTTGAATTCTACTTGTAAAGTTCTGTCATGTGATAATTCTATTAAATTTTCTTTATCCTTTATTGATAATGATGTAGCTTTTTTTAAATTTTCTGCATAGAAGGGGTTTGAAATCAAATTATCATTTGTGTTTTCAGGTTTTGGAAAATATTCCATGAAAGACAATTTTAATCCTGTTAATTGTGCTATTATATTTTCTCGTATATCTTGAGAAAGACTAACCTTATTTTCAAACAGAAAAATATGTAAAGTTTCGAATACTTCCAGTTAATTATTTTCGATACTTATATATATATTACTGTTTCCAAAAATCTAATTTCTTAATCATACTTTCAATTTTATCATTAACATTAAAGATCGTTATCGACTGTACATATTAACAACTTTACTAATAATTTTTAGGAAGTATAGAAAAAAACGTTTCTATATTTTTATGATTTAATTTTTTTTTATGTCCACCATTATTGATTATTTTTCATGTACCACCAACCAGCAACTCGTGTACCACCAGTGGTACGCGTACCACAAGTTGGGAAGCACTGCAGTTAAATTTAAATGAGTTATAGATATAAGAAAATGAATTGAATTGCGTAATTAATGAAAAGAACGGAAGAGCAAATTTTGAACTGATTAGAGAAAAGATAAAATCTTACGAAAATAGATCCGGAAAATGAAATTAATTAAATGCTTTTGCAAAGGAATTTTAAGGAATGGGAAATTTCTGATGAGAACAATTAAACGGCAGACTATAAAAACTCAGGATTGTAGATTTAAGTGCTTTTGTTTTTCCTTTGTGTTGGTGAAATTATTGTGCTTACATTAAGTATCATCTGTAACAAGTCATAGTCTGCGAGGGAATAAACCCAGATAGTCAAAATAAGAGTCATAGATCACATGACCCTATTCTCTTAAGCTTGTAAGTTATAAACAATGAGGATTGCCAATTCCTCAACAAGCTTTGTGTTAAATGCTTAGCCAGAGAAAGCATTTAAAATATCTCTGTCAGGGTTGGCATTTTTAGATCTAGTGTCTGAACCTACCCTGGCACCTCTCTGAGGAGTGCCGAAGCACAAAACCATGATCAGGGGTTTGGGGGGGGGTTCCTGACAGAGATATTTTAAATGCCTTCTCTGGCTAAGAATTTAACACAAAGCTTGTTGAGGAATTGACAATCCTCACTGTTTATAACTTACAAGCTTAAGAGAATAGGGTCATGTGATCTATGACTCTTATTTTGACTATTTATAACCTCTGCCTTAAGTTTTATGCAATGTTATATTGCTAAGACTACTAATATATGGTATTACTGAATAACTATCAGCCCCATATAGCTATTTGAGTTGGATAGCTGGGTTTGAAGACATGTAGGTGTCTGAAAATTTCAGATTTTCTACTCACTAGTTAACTTTTAGTTAAATGCTGGCTTTGGGTTGGTATTTGTAGACCTAGTGTCTGAACCTACCCTGGCACCTCTCTGAGAAGTACCAAAGCACAAAACCATGGTCAGGGTTGGGGGGGTTCCTGACAGAGATATTTTAAATGCTTTCTCTGGCTAAGCTATTAACACAAAGCTTGTTGAGGAATTGGCAATCCTCATTGTTAATAAACCCAGATGTTTCAGAATCTGAAGGTATAAAAATCCGACTAGTATTTAAAGCAGATTGTCCT
The DNA here is from genome assembly GCA_028023455.1 of Epiperipatus broadwayi. Taxonomy (NCBI): domain Eukaryota; kingdom Metazoa; phylum Onychophora; class Udeonychophora; order Euonychophora; family Peripatidae; genus Epiperipatus; species Epiperipatus broadwayi. The sequence continues at coordinate 1,011,062 of JAQFVV010012707.1, forward strand.
GATATTACTTTGTTTATGTAAGTCTAAATGGCTCTTAGGTTTTAACTTGGGGAACTTGTATTTATTTAGCACAGTTGTGGAAAGTGACAATCCATTAAATAAGACAGTAATTGTCGGACAATATTGGAAGAGTGTTTAAAGACTTTTAGAATCCCGTGATCATCTATTTTTCTGTATGTAAGTTTGTATATATATACTAGTTTTGTTTTTGTATAACGTATAATAAACCCTTATTTTTAGTTATTAATTGATTGTGATTTGCCCATTCGAGAGTTGTGTCAAGTGGAAGAACCATACTAAAAAAAAATCTGTAGTCTGTTATTTTTTTTTTTAGTACAATTAGGGACTGGTAAATATCATTTTATATTTCTATTAAATGATTTGGTGCCCATATGACATTATATAACTAAGTATTTTGTGTGTGTGTATATATATATATTGTAACGGAAAGACGATATTTATAACAGAAATAATAATAAATTGATAGAAAATGATCCATTATTAACATATATGTTTATATAATCTGTTATTTGTAACAGCAAGTAACCATTGTCACAGTATAGATAAATAGATGAGTGATGAAATGATAGTTGCCATAATTCAATAAACAAACACTAAACAGGATAATGATATGCTGCAGCGGTTCATCATTTGTAACCAAGTAAACTAAATGAGAAATGAATTCACTGTGTTAGCCAAAATACAATTTATAATTAAATAAGGATGATGCTAACATATAAATAAGAATATATGCATATCATGCTCTATCTGGGTGTCTATTTCTAATTAATTAAATATAACATTATAGCCCGTTTGCAACTATCCTAAACATTAATTCTGTCACATTAGTAATAAAATAAATAAGTTATCTCATTTCTCCATATAAAATAACAACAATGACAATTAAAACTATCATCATTAAAGATTTAATAATATCTAAATATTAGGGATGTCATTTGAACAATAAAACATACTGGCCATTGTCATCAAATAAAAGAATATTAAATATAGTAACTGAATAAAATTACCCACTTTGAGATTCCTGGAGTGCATTATGCTTATCTCCCATACTAGGTTCTTTTAACAAAGAATCCTTTCTATTCTTCTTTCCAACCATATAAGACCATTCATGGTCACATGCACACACTGGTGCTATTCATGACAACTTATAAAATATATATTATATAAAGTTAATATTAGGAAGTTGGAAAGGGATTATATCACTCTTTATTCAGTTTAGCTAAGTATATGTGTTTTCCCACAAGCGCCACTAGATTGTTTTAAATCTAGATAAATATCTGTTTAGAGTGTACTGAGTTCAAACTCATTCGGTATATTTTTATCACACATGACTTGGATGACTAATGAAAAAATGACATTCTTACATTTTATCTATATCGATAAAATTACAAGATCCCAATATTACCAAAATTTATATTATAGATCAAAGACTCTTATAGACATTGCTAGCTCATTTTATGTATATTGATGAACAGACAAGTATCATCTTATTAATGGCTTCTAAACAAGCATCGTGAAAACCATTATTAATATTGATGGCCATTTAACTAGATTATTTATCACAATATAAAGGTGATAATGATGATGATAATAATGATAAATGATAATAATAGTGATATCATGATAATAATAATGATGATGATACTAGCCATAGCTTATTAATAAACTCACAACAATAAATTTAACTTTATAAACTTATAGGCATCTATTAAAAATTATCCTATTTCAAACGGGGATTTAAATATTACATTCACTAGCATTTATATAAGTTTATAGTTATTTACTAAAATACTTTTATAGTTAAAACCAGGATTTAATAATACTAGTGATGATGAATGATCATCATGAATCTCTATGCATGATATTCATCTTTCTATAAATCTTTATTTACTACATATATTAATTATGCTAAACATTAGATTTAATGATTATAATTTATTAATGATAATGATGGCAATCATAACTCTTGTATAGTATTATTTGAAACATTTTAATCAATAATACGATATCCATCCTTGATGAGGATGATCATAATTCCTGGACACAACCCAATTTTAGCTTTTCTACTATTGAACTATAATTATTAAAATTTGGTTATTATCAAGCCTAATCCTTAAATATTTAAAGATAAATCAACATTCTAGTTTGCTTAACATTTTGCAAGCGTTTAATATTTGCAAGTGATTGCTCAATATTTAGAATGCCGATGATTCTTAATATCTGTGAGCGATGATGATGAATTAAAATGATGGAATCAAGACAAGAAAAACACAACAATATTTTTTTTTAATAAGAACTCAGAAAACCAATTAAGATATATATAATTATATTTTATTAATACTATTACTCTTTTTTCTTTCTTTAAAATCAAATCAATAATTAAACAAATGACTTATTATTACATTAATTCAATACAAAAATTAATATAAAAATTTATATAAGCACAAGCAAATAAACTTAATATATAGGTTTGTCATTTCTGGATATTTTAAAATAAGCTGGCTTAAAAAAATACATTTTATGGAATGCTTACTTAAGTCTTTCCTAACTTATTATATCATAAAATAAATTTCATATGTATCCTGTGTGTTTTATTTCACTTCCATTCATATGTAAGCCTTGCTTTATAATTTCTCATATTTAAACTATTTATATATAACCTATTCTTTTGATGTGTTTGTATAGGCAGTTACACATGTACACATTCGGTAATGTTAACATATATGTTTAAAATGTATACCCCTATATTAGAGATTAATACATAAATTACATATATAAAAAATATTCGTGCAACCTTTTAGTAAAAGAAAATAAAATACATTATATCAATTTTAATATGCAACAAGATAAAATAAAAAAACAACATTATAAATGCATATATTTATAGGTTGCTCATTATCATTAACAACTGAAGAACAATTAAAAAAAAACATTTCAACATTACAATATATAATATAAAAAAAATAATAAAAAATAATGAAAAATTTAAGTTTAAAGATTTAAACTATGTTTGTGCTATGTTGTGTGAATATTGCAAATAACTATCAAAAGAAAAATTGCTTTGACCAGTAAATTAAGGTTTACTTTTAATAAGTAAGAATAAAAATCTGTTAAAGAAAGTTCATAGTTACCCGATCACTTTCACTTTTTATAAATGTCCTGAGTTTGAATTTTCAGACTGCTTGTCTTTGCTCCATAAAAAAGAAAGTTATTGCAGATACTATTAAGATAAACATGAATCAATTGACTTGCTTGTTTCTTTAATTCTAAAATTATTTATTGTTGATTGGCTTCCTTCTACCATTTTACAAAGAGCTATTATAAATACTTTTTAATAAGTATGTACTGGTGGATTTGCTTGTCTCTCCCATTTTTAAAAAAATAATCGCTGTAGACACTTTAGATGACAGGTAAACTTTAACAAAAATTTGATTCATGGCTTCAAACTTGGCTATATATGAATTTTATACATTTTCTTTTCCTCTTTCTTCCCCTTCTCCATTCATCCAAAGGTAATGAGCCTTTAATAGACCAGGAGCCAGAAAAGAAGCATTTCATATAGCTTGTGTGGTTGGCTTCAAACTCTTTTATTTTGTTGGTTATTATTTGATTGGTATATGAGACCACAGTAGATTAATGATTTTAACTCATTCTGTATTAATGAGGAAGCAGAAAAAAATGGTTTAGCAATGCAGAGTCATCATATTATACTCAGAAAAATATGTTAATCTCATTTCATAGAATTGTCAATAACCTCTTCTTATAAATTCAATTTTGTTCCATTTTCCCTCTTTTTCCAATATTAATATTGCTGGGAATTACTTGTATATCCGCACATCTTCGTCTATTTTGACTTTATACAAAAGTCTTTTCCTTCTTTTCCCTTTTTCAATTTTTAAAGAATAAAAAAAAAATCAAATTGCCCACTTTCCTTTTTTCAACATTAATAACGAGGAGAAAATTGAGTGAGAGTTACATCTCTGTTTAATAATACTGAGTTACATCTCTCTTTAATAATAATGACAGAGTGACTGTCTGTCTCTCTAAAATATTAATACTGAGTGACCCCCTAAAAATTTTATTCATTTATATTGCCAATCTTTGGTCAAAGAAACTGACCACCTGCATATCTTATCTTGAGATAGAAGATAAAAAATCAGAGTTTGACAAGTTGATGTACTATCGCGATTTTACAAGAAAATTAATAATCACCTTTATTTCCTCAAAGCACCTCTCTCCTTTAAAAAAAAAAAATCTTAGATACAGATAAAAACAATACAACAAAGCTGGCAATCTATAGCTATTACAAATAGGTGTAAAAGCGTTTTTGTGTTTATACAGACGTTCTTATTCTTTCACACTCTTTTTCACGTGTACATTTTAAAATCCCAACCTCTTATCTAGATCACTTTATTTGACACTTTCTTTCTGATCTGCTTTATTTTAACCAAAAATAAAACTAAATAACTGAATATATTAATTATTTAATAAGAAAAATAACATATTAAAATATCATTTCTTACAACATTATATTCATTCACCACTTATTAATTTATCAACTATATATTACACATATAATATACGTACACATAAATCTATATATATATAAGAAATTTTTTTTTCTCAATTAAATAATATATATGTGTGGGACATGAGAACATACATATATGTACAATATATATATATATATATATATATATATATATATATATATATATATTGTAACATAATAAAAAGGAGTTCAATATCAAAATTAAAGGTTGATCAAATTATTAATAACCAGTATTATAGCAATGTATTATGAAATGTATTATAACTCAGGTATATGAAATCACGTGAAGTGAGTACACTAGTAATTCAATAAAATATAACTCAGGTATACAGGCAGTAGATCTTATCCCCTTTCATTTCTTGGTTTGATGTTAAGTGCATGTTTAAACAAATACTAAGTGAATATGGTCTAGCAGGGTGCCACTAGATTATCTGAATCTAGACACGGTTATATCTGATAACCTTTTACATGTACCGGGTTTGAATCCCTTCTTGGTACTTTATTTATAATAAAATGGAAGATTTTGCTTTTTGAGCCATATCACTATATGCACTAATATTTAGGTAAAAGTAAAACCTCTATAAACCAAAGTGGAGTATACTAGACATAAATCATTTCTCAGATCTTAACATAACAAATGTGTTTCAATATTTTATAAGTTCACTAGCTCATATTATATATAACTAATTTAGGATGGCAATTCACTCATCCTTGCATGAAATAGATGATGGGATGTGGTTATAATAATACTAAGAGATCACTAAATATTATAAAATCAATATTTATTTATGGCCTTTAAACAGTTAAACAGCTCATTAATTAAAACATTGATGATGATGATGATGATGATAATAATAACGATAATGACAAGGGTTTCAACTACAGCTCTAGGACTAAGCCTAAACATAAAACTAAATTTTATAAAGAAATTCATAATTATTGCTTAATTTTAGCATATTTACTTATATCTTAAATAACTAATATTCAACCATTGATGATGATGAATAATCACACTTAACAAAGACTACAATTAATGAAATATATACGCCTCGTTTAATAAAACAAACTAATATTTATTACTACAGTTCTAACATATACATAAAAATTTCTAGATAATATGAAAATTGACATGAATAATAATAGTAATAATTGATTATATTACAATCCTCAGATTAATTTCACGTTCCTCCCCCTTTCCCTTCAAATGTATTTTGTATTAAGTTGGACGTCACATTGACCATGATTTTCACTCCATGAGAAAAGTATTTAAAAAAAAATATTATCTGCTCATTAGCACACATACTTTAAAAATCCAACATGTAAATAGAATAAAAAAAAATGTTAGTAGAATTGAAAGAGCAAGTTTTAGAAACAAGTTTTAAATTATTTTCTCCCCCTCTCTTCCAAGCGCTGAAATCTATACTGAACTTGAAACAAAATAATCTAATATTCTAACACTACTCATTATTTCACATTCACTCCCAATTATACACATATAAAAATATTATTATGTATGTGCGTGTTTTATCCCATAATAACAAAATATTATTAAAAACCAAAATAATAATAATATATCAGTTAAAACTAAAATCATAACACCATAAAAAAAAATTGTTTTACACATTAATATTGCAAAACTAATAAACAAATAATTTTCATACTTTCAAGGTCATTTATGAAGCTCAAAGTTATTATTAGTAAGACATTCTTGTTTTAATCGATCTGAATAGTCTTTAAAAGTTCTTTAAATAAAATATACCACTTTATCGCTAAAATGTTTCTTAAGACTGATATCATAAAGAAAATAGATATAAAAAGTCATATTACCGATCTTTTGTTTGTGGCGAATTTCCAAGGGTTCAAACTTGTCTATATTTCTGCAGCTACTATGTGGGAACAATCTCTTTCTTGAGGTGTATAACTATTTAATGATGATGACTCTATTGAGGTTATTTGTTTTAGTGGACAATTTGGAAATCATTATATTAATTTTTCTTCTCTTCCTGTCAAGCATGTGGATGAAATACAGCAGTTGTTTTCACATTTGTAATTTTTCTTGAGTTTAAAATCAGTTGTTGTAACAATTAATTGGACTTGATGATTAATATTTATCAGTAGATTAATTCATCTTCTTTGAATGCAGGTGAATGCTTTCTTCCTTCTATTAAAAACATCTTATTTATCTGGTCAGTTGAAAGGTGTAGAATATTATTTAGACACATCTTTTCTTTCCTATGTGATGTGCAGCTTCCCCAGATGGTCCGGCAAATGGGATATACATATAATTTTTCTAGCCCGCCATTTCTTATATTTTCAACATTCAAATTTGATAGTTTAATAATCTGAATCAATCACAATCATCTTAATAATAATTCAAAACAGCTTTTTATATCCAATTTTTAGCTAACTTAACCAATCAGAGATAGCATCACTTGCTATTTTTGGACAAATTTGTTTTAATTAGATCTCTAATTTATTTTCAACTATATTATTTTTCAACTGAAAAGTTTAATCCTTTTTCCAGACACTTTTGTTTTAAAAAAAAATAGACTCAATTCTTATTTCCTTTCTTTTGTTTTTTTTTTCTTTTTAACATCCAGGTAACACTTCAAATCTTTGAGCTTCCTTCTTTAGATCTTGATAAGACAATTTCAAAAATTATAGTTCTGACCCATTATAAGCTTCCAAAGTGAAAAACAATTATTTACAAAAAAAAATTGCTACAAAGATTGATATCTGATTAAACAGATTTCCTCTTTTAACAAACAATTGTACAAAAAAAATAATTTAACAGATTTAATACTTCCTTTTCTTTCAATATTTAGGAAATGTAAAATTTTGTATGTAATGTACACACATTCTTCATTCTTTCAAATCATTCATAAACTAACCTTAAATACTATAATTGCTAGCTTAGTAATTATAACCCAATTATTTAATTAAATCTGTAACTTTTAAATCCCAATTATAATTAAAGAAAAGCAAAATAAAAGTATAGAATAAAATATTAGAATTGATCTAGCATAGGTTAGTTTTAAAGAAAGTTAAAATGTTGAATATTTGAAATATAAAACAAATAAATAATTTACACATACATTGCCTATATGTATGCATTATAACTTTGCTTTTTAACAGAAAATTTAAATATTAAATAGTTTAAATGTGTGTATTACCTTTCTATCAACACACAAACAAGTAAAGCATGTAATTGTTGACCCATTCTTTCTCTGTTTAAAGCTTTTAGAACTGGACCTTGTAGGGTTTAAACTTGGATGCCCTACAGCTTCATCTATGATTATATAAAAATGTGATGATGATTTTGTTTTACACTTTCTTACATGCACATTACTATAAATTTAGCTAGTGTCTAAATTGTAATGGCACAATATATATATATATATATATATCAAAACAAACACATATTAAATAAATATAAAACTGTCATTAAATTTTAGTAACTTAGCTAGCTAGATAATGCATCCTCTTCCTCCCACAATTATTGTTATGATTTATATCTTTGATGCTAAATGGTCATCTCATCATCATTGACAGCACTTTCAGTTAAATACAATTATATCTCTGTTATCTCTTTATTAACACGTTTATTCAGGTGCATATAAATTATACATGAATATCTGGATATTACTGTATTTAATCATTATCATCAATGAATGTTATACAAATTTTAATCCTATTTTCTATCTCTTTTTATTTCATTACATTTGAGTATGTAATTTCTGTCTTGATCCTTCTACACCAAAAAAAAATTTATTTGCTATTTTCTCTCTAATAAATAAGTTATGTTTATCTGTTTAATAAGGTTTATTTAAATTTCTTTGAATTAATAATTTCATTCTTTGTAGTCAAATTGCAATCTTTAGTGTCTATATAAATATATTACACAATATATAAAGGTGGACATCCATCTTTATTATTTGAAGGAAGTTGCCATAACAACAGTTTAAGATTGTTGATTGTTATTAATATTGGTATATGTCAACTGCTTTTATGCATTTACATGCAAGTATGTATATACATATTACACATTCTAAATTAAAGTATTATAACAATTTTAAATTACCATTTATAAATTCTATTTTTTATAGGTAGCTGCATTGATAAAATAGTTAACCAATCTTTGTAGAATCTTATGTTTTGGATTAAGCACTTTTTGCCAACTGTTATGACAGATGACAATTCTACAATAAACATGAGCATTGACAAGAAAAATTGAATTAAAACAAATGTCATGCAGAGATTGGTAGTTTTTACCACCAATGTAGCAATAAATAAAATATATATTTGTAGATGATACTTTGAAAAAGTTATATCAATTTATTTTACTAATTCAATACCACTAATTTGTTTATTTTATCATACATGGTTTGTTGGGGTGGGAGAATTATATAGCTTTGTAAGAATTGTATGACATGAAAATAAAACCTGTAAAGTAAAGATTCAAATTTTAAAATTAAATCATATTAATAAAATTTAAATAGAAAAAAGTTTAATGTAGGATTAATTTTTCTTGTATTCAGTAAGGATAAGTGTTTATACAAAGGCTAAACTCTCCATACAGTAGCACCACCAAGTGCAAGCCAGAGTTATGAATAAATGCAAGAAGGTTTGTGTATAAATCCTCATCTAATGCTTACTCATCCAATATCTCTAGAATAGTTTATAGCTTGTGGCTTTCACCAGTGAGGTGCCTTGAATCTGAGAGTACTGCACCTAGATCTTAGGATCTAGTGCAACCCTCTAACAGTCACCTTTTACCTTATTAGCTAAATATAAAGGTTTGAATCCAAAATGAAAACACAAAAATGTTTTCAATTCAAGCTCATTAACTTGTATAGTTGTATAGATCTGAACTCAGTTCAGCATCTACACATTTTGGTGTCTTTGGTTGTTTAATAACCAGAGTCACCATAATCCTATTGGACAAGATTGGTATTAAACCACTAAACATCACATGATCATTATTCTTTATGCTTACACAAGCTGTTTACACTGAGGCTAAACTCTCCACATTGTAGTACTACTCAGTGCAAACCAGAGTAATCAATGGTAGCATTGTGCATAATATCCCCATCTAGTGAACTCATAAAGAATGATGATCATGTGATGTTGAGTGGTTTAAGGATGAATGACTTATAGAGGTCAGTTGAGTTTTTTATTCAATGTAGGATTAGATGAAATATTATATTATAGAAGGCATTTCAAGTAATTTATTTCATTTTATTTATTAATAGCAATAATGTTTGCTAATTACATCTTAACATAAACAAACACACACACGCATATGTTATGTAAGTAATTGGACTTGTACTATATCAAGCGAAATCACAACTAAAAGCCAGACTACTGATGACATCAGTTATTAATAGAAACATGTCCAGCAGAGATTGGTTATTTTTTTTCATTAAACATTGCCTCATGAAATTATATTATGTAATAAACATCAGGTCACAAAAATTTGCCACTGCTTAAAAAAAAAAAACAACTATTACGTTCAGTGTTTAAGATTCATAATAAATCAATTATTTCAACTACATATATACATACAAATCCTCACACACAAACCTAATTACCTCTATTTATTTTTATTGTAAAAAATATTCATATGTTATATGTGTTAACCAGAATTCAAACATCTATTTATTCGTCGTGGCAAATTGCATTTTTTGAAATTCGTAAACAATATCTAATGATTTTGACCTTTTTATTTTATTTTCTTTATAAAAAAAAAAAAGATTTAAATTATTCCAACATTTTATTTGAAACCATACTTTTTTTGTTGTATGATTTAAAATGTTATTAAAAGTAATATGAAGCCATCTATTATTTCTTTGCATATATTCCCACACAAACATTTACATTGCAAAAAAACATATATTTATTAGTGAGCATTATAACTTCATACTATATTTTCACGATATATTATTAACGCCGGCATTAATATTTTATTTTAATACAACATCAAATTTCAGTAATATTGATGACACAAACATATAGAATTTTTTTAAAATATCAGATTGTCCCAATCATGAATTAACAAATAACTATTAAAAGGGGTGGGTGGGATAAAAGTTGAGATTAAGAAAATCATAATTTCAGAAATATTTATATAAATATTAAAACCAACCTTTTTAAGTATAGTAAAAAGTAAGAACCTGGAACTATTTAAGAACTTACATATATGTTTGAGATTTTTTGAAAGAATAATATATTTTGACTGGCATTTTTAAAGTTGTAATTCTCTCCAAACTCCATAATTGCTAACTGTAGAGGACACATAAAAATATTTCGGGGGGGGGGGGCGTTGTTTTAATTTGCAAGAATACTGACTAATTTCGATTTGGGCATGGTAATAGTGCAATTAGAAAATGATCTAAGGGGATAGACATAAAAAGTAAGTTGTAAAAAAGTTGCGGGGGGGGGGTGTGTGAAGGGAGTGGCAGCACTTCCCAGGATAACAGCGTCACAGGCAAAAATTTTAAAATTTTCAAAATCAAACGTATCTAAAAATATTATCTCAGTAAAGTACAAACATATAATATATTTTATATGTATGGAAAAGCAGTCTATCGCTTTTATTTTGTGTGTGTACATGCATGCAATTACTTACATTAGAAGATTTCCCCACAAAATTTGCAATACTTCTTGTGTTTCCATAATCACTAGAAGTAGTGGAACACAGATTGCTAATAATCAATCGCGTTTCTGTTCGATCATTTCAGTTCAGATTATTTAAGAAATAAATGTAAATTGATATGAATGAATTACAAACTAAACTTGATGGCTATAAAATTAGAGCAGCATAAAAATATAAAATTAAATGGTACGTATGATATTTTTTCAACCACACATTGAAGTATATTTCCTTCAATAATTATTATTCACAATAAATTTTTTAAGTAAATTAACTTTAAAAAGTTAGTGTTTTATTGATTTTGTATATGTATTTTGAGCACAAATAGGATAAATATCTAATAAAAGTATTTTGTTTGTTTATTATAAACTATTAAATTAACTTAAAAAGTAAGCTGTGAAAAAATTAATTTTTCTTTAGCTGGTGTGCACATAAATGTGTGGTAGTATATCGTAAATGGCCAATGGTGAGGGGGAGAAGATTGTAGCTCCCAGTAACCTCCCTGGCTACACCACTATTAAAAGTAAGTAAGGTAATGTAACTATAAACTATAAAAGTATAAGCCTTCTGAGGCATCTTGCTAAAACACCAAAATATTAGTAGTACTTCCATAAAAAATTTCAGTATTACACACAATATTTTATTGTTTTATGATATAATATCTTCCATAACAAATTATTTTACAAACATTGTTAATTTAAATCTCAGTCAAACAAAAGAAAAATTGGTAGTTGTAACTTATGCCACATGTGGCCACTGTGCGATGCTGCAGTACCATCAACAAGCCGCAAGAAGCCTACAAGTGATACATTTCTATTTAAAAATAAAAGCATAAGTCCTCTTTGTTAAAGAATCTAAAACCTTGTTAGCATCTAAGGAAGCACACAATTCCTGGTGAATGTTCATTATAGTTAAGCCATTCAATCTCTGCTTTGATGTTGTGTTCCATAATTAAGTTTTGATTCTACATAATGCAGAAAAAAAATGTTCTGCTGTGGCTTTGTTACAAGTAAAGTTGCAAACAATTTCAACATATTGTGAATCATATGATATAAATGAGAGTTACAAGTCTTCAAGCAATGGATAAAGTTCAATGAAAGAAATTTTCAATCAATACAATGGTGTCTTAGAAGATGTTTCTAAAGCCTTTTTTGACTTTTTGTTTATATCCAAAATTGAAAAATAATCACTGATTCACTTCATACTCAGCACTCTAAAATACAGTTCAGAAAACAAACAATAAATCTAATAATTAACTTCAGCAAAAAATTAAATAAAAAAATATATGTGCAAAATTGTTTCTTTTGAAAAATTACATGAGTGTATTTTTAGAATGTGAAAGAAAGAAATGTCTGGAAAATGCTTAAAACAATTTTTTTAAAATAAATGAGTAATGCTTGATGCATCACTATTAATATTCAGGTAAAAAGAAACTTAGAGCCAATTAAAATCATATTCGCTTTAACAATAACCAATAGTTGATAATGAAAGATTATATTTTTTGTTTTATCCTTTTTTGTTTTTATAAATACAATTTATCCAAATCACTTTGAACACTTTTTAGCAAAAACCTCTTATTGTACATATATACACATACACCTATGTTTTGAAATATAGATGTGTATATATGTACAAAAAAGATTAAAGTAAACTGGCTGTGAAGAAGACTGCAGGATAGTCGAAATGTAGGTGTATGTGTATATATGTACAATAAAAGGTTTTTGCTAAGAAGTGTTCAAAATTATTCGGATAAATTGGATTCATATAAGATATTATAGCAAAAATAAAGGAAAAGGTGATTTTGGTAATATTTTTTTTTGTTTTTACATCTAAATCAATAACTATAATAATCTAGAATTCTAAATACTTATAATTTACCATAAAAAATACATTAACATAAATGAACACATGAACAATATTATATGATGCTGTTGCTGCCAACTCAATCTTTCAACTGAGCTAAAATACATAGCATGCACTGAAACAAATTTGCGTAGATGCACATCATCGGAATTATAAGTATTGAAAAAGTGCACAATTTTGAAATTCAATAATTATAATTTTAGTTCTTTATGACTTTTTGGTAAGGGCTCTATCCTTCTAATCCCTCCATGCATATCCCAGTGATTGCCAATTATCTTTAGTTAATAGTTTTAGACCTGGGTCGCGATCCATTATGGCTTTGCCACTTCTGTTCTTTAATTTCTTATTAATTTCTGAACAATAAACTACTTAGTTATTATTATTTTCAATAACTGAATGTCTTGCATGGTTTAAAGCTGAGATTTCCGGATTCTGGAAACCAAGGTCCACAGTTCGCAATTTAAGCTACGTCACTTCTGATTCTAAAGCTTAGTATAAACTCTTAATGAATCAACGTTCGATTATTTGACGAATAAATAAATGCATACTTAAATGATTATTTTTGCTCATTTAATTAATAATAAAATTTAATTAACACTTATTATATACAAATATCTCATCTCTTTTATTGAATAAAAAAATTTACACAAAATATTTATTGTATTGTAATAGAGATGGTTCATTGATATTGAACTTTTATATGTTTTGCATCATTTTACAAATGTGATTATATAACAAGTTACTCTTACACACATATATCTATTATTTTTAAAAGTATAATAATAGGAATACTTTTTTTCTTAGGGAAAGTGATGGCGTCATGGAGTATATAGATTGCTTTACAGACTGCCCCCATATTTATCTGCCTGTTCGAGATCGACGCAAAAGAACGTTTGCAAATAAATGTAAAATGGAAGCTTATTACTGCAAGTAAGTAAAAAAATTATACTCTTAAATAATGCTCACTTTGGTATTTTACTTCATTACTTTTAATGTAATCATAAGTTTTTATGTGAAAAATGTTAGTATTTCATAGTTACTGTTTAATTTAATTATTTCTTAGCCAATAAGTAAATCCACTTACCAAGTAAGCAAGTTTAGATTTTTTCCTGATATCTAGCACATGGTCATGTCAGACATTCAATGATTGATCAGTAAATGGATGTTTAACTATTCTTTGCTAAAAGGAATAAAAACTATAAAGCATTAATGATCAGCATTTGATTGGTCCAGTGAATAGTCTTTTTCTTTGTTTCTCTATAAAGAAATGCGGAAGAGATCTTTTCTTGGCAATGTTTTAGTTTGCATTTAATTTTTTTAAAAAATTATTATTATTACTTTTAAGTAGATCCAGCTCTACTGGATGAGCAACCCTACATTTGCATGACATAACAAGTTTTTGGCAGTAGAAACATTGGCTTAAACTATATGAAAAATAAATCATAAAATAATCTTTTATTCAAAACTTGACGATATTATTAGTTAAAAATTTTCAAACATTTAAATAATATAGTATTATGTTGCATTTAATATAGCACCATGAGTGTTAATATTAGATTACATGAGAATAGCAAATATCTTCTATCTTCACTTAGTTTTCATTTCATTGATGGCCATGAGTTGACCTTGATCTGAGTAAAAGTCAGACTGAAGTAATCTTCAATGATACATTCAATGTGATGATGTATACTTACCTATGTGCCTACTACCTACCTACATACTTACCTATCTATCTACCTATCCATCCATCCCCACCCTCCATTCACACCACCTACCTATCTACCTACTTATCCATCCATCTGTCTGTCCATCCATTCATCTATCTATCTATCTATCTATCTATCTATCTATCTATCTATCTATCTATCTATCTGTCTGTCTGTCTGTCTGTCTGTCTGTCTGTCTGTCTGTCTACCTACCTACCTACCTACCTACCTACCTACCTACCTACCTACCTACCTACCTACCTACCTACCTACCTACCTACCTACCTACCTACCTACCTACCTACCTACCTACCTACCTACCTACCTACCTACCTACCTACCTACCTACCTACCTACCTACCTATCTACCTATCTATCTATCTATCTATCTATCTATCTATCTATCTATCTATCTATCTATCTATCTATCTATCTATCTATCTATCTATCTATCTATCTATCTATCTATCTATCTATCTATCTATCTATCTATCTATCTCTCTCTCTCTCTCTCTGTCTGTCTGTCTGTCGATCGATCGATCGCTTCATGCAAATACTTCAAAGTGCAAATAAATTAACTTATGATTTTTTTATATTGGGTAAACAGCTCATTTGTAATATTAAACATAAATTTATTTCAAATTTTACCCATTATAGCTATTATTTCAGTTTTTAAATTGAAATATTAGCAAATGCACTGAAGATAATTATAAAAAACGAGAAGCAAGCACTGTATTATGTAAATTTAATATTATCAATTGCTTTTATCTTCAACCTAGTTTCTTCAGATATTCTGAAAGTCTAATGATCTGTTTCCATGTCAGAGTAGCGGCCAGAAAATTATTGTGAATAATTTTGTGCATTATACTTTATTTTTAATTTTGAAATTTGTTAACTTAGTATTAAATTTATTTATATCTTATCTAATTTGATCACATAATTCATACCAGAAGCAGCAAAAGTTACAACTATAAAAAAGAGGTAAAAAGAGACAACAACAACAACAATAATGATGATGATTATGATAACAACTACATTAATAATAATAATGATGATGATGATGATAACAAATGCAACATTATTAATAATAATAACGATGATGATGATAATAACAACAACTACAACATTAACAATAATCATAATAATATGAATAATATAGTTCAATTTATTTAAATGTACAATTGCACAGCACTAAAGTTCAATTACAGATTGCACATAAATTACATAATCATCATTATCATCATCATCATCATCATCAACCATTATCAATCCACTGCAGGATGAAGGTCTCTCCAAGTTTAATCCATCTTCTCCGATCTTTATGTTCTCTTCTCCACATCACCCCTGCACACTTTCTTATTTCATCCATCCATCTAACATGTGGTCTCTTTCTGGGTCTTTTACAATCTCTTGGAATCCAGTTTAAAATTTCAATTGTCCATCTATTATCATCTCTTCTAGAAATATGTCCAGACCAACTCCATTTCAATCTTTTAATTTTTTCAATGAGGTCATTAACACCTGTTTGTTCTCTTATCCATACATTGCGTTTTTTATCTCTTCTTGTTACTCCCAACATACCTCTCTCCATACTTTTTTGAGTGGTCTGAAGTCTCTGTGTTGCTCTTCTATTAAGTGTCCAAGTCTCAGATTCATAAATAAGAACAGGTAAAACACATTTGTTAAAAACCTTCCTTTTCAAACACATAGGCATATTTCTTTTTAGTATCAAGTTATTTATACCAAAAGCACTCCAACCCAGTTTAATTCTATGATTAATTTCCTCCATTATGTTTCCATATGTATTAATAATCTGACCGAGGTATTTGTAACTGTTAACTTCTTCTAATTCATCATAATCAATCTTTATTTTCATATTTTGAGCAAACCGATTAAACATTACTTTAGTCTTTTTAATATTTATCTTTAGTCCTACTTTCCTACTTTCATCTGATAACTCCTGCAACATTTCCTGCAATTCTGAAGCATTATTTGCAAAAACAACTACATCATCTGTGAAATCTAAATGACTTAAATAATCTCCATTTACTTTCACTCCTTTAGTTTCCCATTTTAATCCACAAAATACTTCTTGCAGCACTGCTGTAAAAAGTTTTGGAGATATAGAGTCACCTTGTCTTACACCTTTCTCAATGTTGACTTTCCCAGTATCATTATGTAATCTAATTGTTGCTGTTGCATTTTTATAAATATTCTTTAAAATATGACAATATCCTGGATCTATACCTTGATGATCCAATGCTTTAATCACTGAAGAAATGTTTATAGAATCAAATGCCTTTTCATAATCTACAAATCCAAAACATAATGACAACTCATATTCATTTGTCCTTTCTATAACTTCTCTCAATACGTGGATATGATCTACTGTAGTAAATCCACTTTTAAATCCAGCTTGTTCTCTTGGTTGGTGGAAATCCAATGTTCTCTGTAGACGAGTTGTAATTATCTTGGTAAAATTTATATATAAAACTGATAAAAGCTGATAGGTCTGTAATTTCTAATATCTTCTTTATCACCTTTTTTAAATATTAATATTATTACTGCATTATTTCAATCATCCGGTACATCTTTATCATTTAGACATTGGGTATATAACTTTGCAAAAAAAATTTCTATTTCTTCCATCTGCTTCTTTTAATATATCAATTATAATTCCATCATTACCTGGAGTCTTTCCTTTCTTCATACATTTAATTGCATGTCTCACTTCTTCATTTAAAATTCTGGGCAATTCGGAAGATGTAATAGATATAGGAGGTAATTGTTTTTTATTACTATATAATTCTTGATAAAAATCTTCTACCAATTTCATGATGTCATCTCTCTTTTTAGTAATAATTCCATCTTTTTTTTTTTATTGCAGAGATAAATTTCATACCAATACCAAAATGTTGTTTAACATTCTTGAGACTTTTATTCTCTTCTACAGCTTTCCTTGCTAGTTCACAGTTATACTTTCTTATATCATTTTCAACTCTTTTCCGCACCATTTTACAAAATTCGAGATATTCAATTTTTTTTAATGCATCATTTTTGTATATCTACATATTCCTTCTTTTCTTCATAAATTCTTTAGTCTCAGTAGAAATTTTATTAGTCAATTGCTGCTTTTTCCTACCAGCTATCTTTGTTGCAGTTTTTAAAAGTGTATCAGTTATTTTCATATTAATTTCATTCAAATCTGAATCATGCTCAAAATCTACTAATACTTGAAACCGATTTGTAAGTTCTAATTTAAATTCATTAGAATGTTTCTGAAGATTAGGAATATCAACTGTATATATTGTTTTTCTCAATAATTTTTGTCTCTCTAGTTTTACATTAACACATATCTTACATCTTAATAATCGATGATCACTTCCTGTGTTAAATTTATTAAGAACATTACAATCTTGAAATATGTACTTCCTGTTAGTCAAAATATAATCCAATTCTGCTGTACCTTCATTTGGATACTTCCATGTCCATTTTCTTTTAACATTTTTCTCAAAAAAAGAATTCATAATATAAAATTTTTCTTTTTCAGCAAACTCAACAAGTCTATGTCCTCTCTCATTTCTATTACCATAACCAAAATTACCTACAGCACTTTCATCTTTCATTTGTTTATCAATTCTAGCATTAAAGTCTCCCATAACAATTTTAAAATGTTGTTTACTTCGATCAAAAGCCTTTTGTACATCCATATAAAAATCTTCTACTACTTCATCACTATGAGAACATAATAGTATAAAGTAAAATTAAAAAAATTAAAATCAATAATAACAGAAAAAAATTAAATAAAATGAAAACATGATTACATTTTATAATAAAAACTCAAGTATAATATATTTTTTATTCTCCAGATTAAAATGATCAATGTTGCAAATATCATACGAGTCCAATAAATAAAACAAAAGAGAAAATTCAAATATATCTGTAAAATAGATTTGAATAAAGAGCTGAAACCTTGGTTTTAAACTTTAAAAAATTAAGTAAAATATTTGTTATTAAATGTGAGTTAATTATTCTGCTAGTAATGATTTTATATAAAAATTTGAAAGCTCATTCTTAATCAAACAGCTATAATATCATCTTTACTTAAACAGTGTTTCTAAAATTTCTTCCTTAATAATTATAATTTAATAATAAAAAAATGGGAAAGATGAAAATCTTTTTTTTTAGATAATTGAATAATTTTCCATGCTTAAACTTTTTTATATTATTTTGAGGAATCTATTAATTAAAGATTCAATATAGCATAAAAAAAAGCATTATTTGCAAATAAAATACCTCGATCTTTTTGAAAAGTGTTTAATTTTATGAGTATAAATTGTATTAAAATACTTAAAATATGATGTTACTAAATATTTGTTATTAATCATTACATCATTCTGTAAAATTATAAATATGTCACTTGAAGAGAAATAAAATTCTTAGATTATCTTACAATAATCAACATAATCTTATAAAAAGAAATTTAAAATAATCACTAAAATAGTCTATGTAAATATTAAATGACGAGCCAAAATGTTACCCTGTAGCATACCCATATTTATTGTTAAATTTGATAAATGCTTTTTTTAATTCATGATTTAAATCATTTAATAAACTCTACAAATAATATTAATCTGTAAAGATTTTTAACAAACTATGATCTACTGAGTCAAAAGCCTTAGATAGATTCATTAAACAACAGCAATAATATTAATTTCATTTAACTTTTTTTGGGGGAAAAAAACTATGATACTGGAGGTAAGTATTTATTTATATAATTTTTTTAAAATCATTTTATAAATCAGCATAATATTAATATATTTGAAAATCTCAGGAAAAGTGCTTCTAGTTATAGACAAAATCAGTATTTAATGTAATGGGTTCCAATATATTTAGCTTATTCTCTATAAATTAAGAAAGCTATATTATCTGATCACAAATTAAATACTGTACTAATAATTTTAATCACATGTAAATAATTTTTACTGCTGATAATCCTCTTTCATCTGACTTTCAAGCTTATATATTGTAAATAAATCAAGCATTGATACCCAATAAGGCTGAAATCAGCAGTAATCTTAGATTACAAATAAATCAAGCCAGCTTACCATTTCAAATTTGATTATAAAGTAAACAGTAATAATTTTAATAGCAGTAAATGATTTTTATTGCTGGCATTTGGATGTGATTATTCTGTGATGTATTTATGTTCCTAAATGGTACATATTTCATCAGCTGTAAAAATCATTTACACGCAATTAATATTATTTGCATTTAATTTAAATATTAAGATGGCCACTAATATAAAATTTCAGCCTTTTTGACTATCAATTCTTAATTTATTTACAATATATAATGTCAGATGAAAGAGGATATCTCCTTTTATCAGGAAAATGGATTGGCCATCGATATACAAAAGGGTAAATGTATCTTCAAGTTTATTTAAAAATGTTTTGGAAACTACTTGCAATATGGCCTAGTAATGTAATTGGATGTGATCATTCCATAAATATTTAGATCCCAAAATACTATGTTATCTTTGCTTTTTTATTGTTCCTGTAATGTCTTCTCTATTAAAGCATTCAACTAGAATTTTGTAAGTTTATTAAAAAATATAAAATGACTCAATTCCAAATTAGAATGCTTAGATAAATGGTTATCTGGAAAAATGTTCAGCATAAAGTGAGGAATTACAAATAGTTTGAAGTTTATTCTTAACAATTTCTTTCAAACTCTTTAAAGAAAGATCAAAATTCTTTTGTTTTAATGAAAATATTAGTTTCCTGCCCCTCCCTTTATTTTTTTAAAAAAAAAGATGCTTAGAATGTTTTTATTTTTTATAAATAATCTTTACTAATCTTCTATAGCTAATAAAATTATTATAATATAAAATATGAATTTTAAAATAAAGTTTATAATAAAAGTTTTCTTTTTAACAATTTTCCTCCAATAAAAAAAAAGAGAAGTCATGAAGAATATCATAGGAAGAATATTTTATGGGAATACATATCAATAATACAGTAGTTTGGATTAATAATATAATTGAATTTAAAAATATATTTATTTAAATAATCATAATTTTCATTTTTCTAATAATTTTTGATATTATGAAATAAAGATAATTTAACATGGAATATTTGAAAATAAAGTAGAATTGTAGAGCAATAAAGATTTAATCGAATTATTATGCTTTGCTTATGCTTTGATTTTTCATTCATTCATCACTTCTTGACCATCAGAAACAGTGTTTAAATACTATGATTGAGTAGAGAAACCTGCCATCTGCTCCACTCTGACCAAACCAGCAGAGTGCAAGTTTAGTTTCATTATGAGTTGCTGAAAAGCCCTAAAATAATGTAAAACCATCCCAGTGAGCATTGTGTCTAAATTATATGCAAACTGTATGCCACATAAGTTTAAAATGTCCTATAGCTTTTGGAAGAGACCAACCAAAATTCATCAAGAGAAACACTGTCAGATGCTGCCCTTTGAATAAAATAGAAACCTGTATTAATAGAGACTATTGCAGTCTTCAAGAACGATCTAATAGAAGCTCCATTGAAGGCCAGACATAGCTATGTTATTCCTACTGTTCAGAAAAATGTCTACATGTACCTGAATTCAAAACATGAACTATTAATGATGAAAAGAGTAATTTGTATAAAATTTGATTACATATTATTATGATTTTATTAACTCCTACATTTAATTTATATTGAAAATGTTGTATAGATTGTTATAATGTATTTAATATGTTTAGAAATTAGAATAGTAATGGACTGCTTAATCTTATTATTTGGGTTTATTAAATGCATCACAATTTAGACCTCATAACATAAAAATAAAGTATTCATAATAAAACCACTAGACAATCATTGTGAGCCCTTGCCATTAGTTAAAGGTTTCTTTAATAGTACTGTAATTAATTATTTTAAAACAAGAATTAATAATGATCATTTCCACTTGCCTGCAATGTATTAAGAGTTAAAATAACAAGTTAGCCATTAACGCGAATAATGTGGGTTAATGGCCCCTGGATGGAATAAAAGGCTGCATAGACAAATTAAATAAATCAAGAAAGATTGTTTTCATAGTTATAAAAGTTTACTGTTCTATGCAAAATATCTTCACAAGTTTGGGGTAGGCAGGCATGGGAAAGGATATTTATGTGTATTAAATTTTCATGAGCTAATGTGCTATTATTTCTGGATGCTTTAATTATATATATTTTTGATTGTTCAGAAATGAGAGTAAAGCGAATGCTTTTTCTTGCCTCTTAAACTCAACGACTTAGTATTATTATTATTCAGTAGACTAACATTTCCTATTGTATATCATATGTTATGTATATTCTTTGATTGTTCTTAAACAAGTGTAAAACAGACGCTTTTTCCTGCTACTTAAAGTTGTTGTAGAGCCATGCAGTTAGTTAATATTTACGTGGTGATTATGTATATATGTAAACAGTATTCTACATTTATTTTTTATTTCAAACAACAATGATAATTAAAATATGATAAGTATCTCTTGCATCTAACTGAATTTAATGGGTTATAAAAAGAAATTTTTTTGATCATGTGACATTGGCACGTGCAGATTATCCTTGGGCGATTTTCATGTTAGCTGTGCATTTTTGACTGTTATAATATACATACAAAAAATAGAAACAAATCACATGTAAACTGCAAAATATATAACAAACTGTTTTAGAAGAATTTATCTAATAGGTTATGCTTTATGATATATAAAGCAATATTACAGAGAAATTTTATAATTTTTGCAGCATATCCAAAAAACAAAAATTTCAGAGATTTTTTATAATCCAGTTGAAATTTGAATATGTTTAAAACAAATACTTTTGTAATATATATATATCATATTGCATTTTATAAGCTTGAGAATGTGACAACAGTTTAAAGAATTTGTCATTAGTAGTTGTCAGTTAGCATTTGTAATTAAGAGTGCTAAATTGGAATAATCATCAAGTGGTAACGATGAAACTCTAAGGCACTGAAAGGAGCATTTAACTAATTACAATAAAGATAATGACTTTATCATAAAATCAATGTAGATTGATTTTTATGAGGTCCTGAAGTAATTTTCATTGTCTAAAATACATGTCTAAGTTCAAAA
>JAQFVV010012707.1:1038988-1041679 GCA_028023455.1 Epiperipatus broadwayi
ACTTTTTTGCTTTCAAATATTATATACAATTGTGAGCACATATTCACATGGTGTGTGTGGATAAATTACATCTTTATATAAAAGTATGTCACAATAGGTTTTAAATATAAAAGCTACAATATCACCTATTTTTTCAGTTTGAATTTATTTTAAAAATAAAATCGCAAAAAAATTAGCATAGAATTGAACATTTGTAATTTTATTTATCATGTATTGGTAAGAATATGTATTACAATTTTCTTCTTCTTCCTCATTTCTTTTTATGTATTGATTTCCATATTTACATATGACACCATTTCCTACTTTCTTATACTATTTTTATGCCAAAACTTTATTCTTACAGTTTCAACTGTCCTTCAGTCATCATCAGAGCTTTTTATTACAATACTAAATACTTACATCTTTATAATCCTATAAAAAAGCTCTGATGATGACTGCACAGTTGAAACTATAAGAGTAAAGTTTTGGTGTAAGAATAGTATTGTTAAGTATATAAGAAAGTTGGAAATGGTATCATAAGAATATGTATTACAAGTATTCACCTAGAATAACATTTATACCTGATTTTTTAGTAACTCAACTTTTGGTAATCAGCTGAAATATGGGCATGGCCACTTGGGGCATTGATGATATAGAAAAATTAAATGCAACATTACTGGGCCACTGCAACTTTTTTTATAGAACATTATTTTTTTTTTATTAAACAAATTTTTATATTCATTTTCATTTTTTTTAATCTGACATTTTTCTTTATTCAACAAATTTTGGTAATTTAATTTTGTGTTTATTTTTCTGAATTTTAAAACTTTGGACTGTTTCACAATGAAAAACTTATTTTAACCCTGCCAAAAACATATAATACAATTATTTGGGACTTGTTTCGACTTTGTTCTTCCTTTTTTTTTTTGGTTGACTAAATTGTTTTTCTTCTTATTATTAAATCAAAAGTAACTTTTGTGTTGTTGGGAGTTCAAAAATTGTTTAAAAACTCTCACCCTTGGATGAATAATTGTAACAAAAGGTCAATAATTTTTCCTTTTTAAACAACTTTTTACTTTTATTTATATTTGGTTTGAATTAGCCTTTTTTTGGCTTCTACAATAAACAGCTTTTTGGGGGGCTTTTGTACTGTTATTACTAACAAAAAGTAAACAAAAATAGTAATTTATTTTAACCCTGCTGAAAAAACTATAATGCAATTATTTGGGAATTGTTTCAAATTTTTTCTACCTTTTTTTTTGGTTGACCAAATTGTTTTTCTTCTTATTAAATCCAAAGTAACTTTTGTGTTTTTTGGGGGTAAAAAATTGTTTTCAAACCCCATCACCACACTTGGAAAAATAATTGTAACAAAAAGTCAATAATTTCTTTTTTTTTCAACAGCTTTTTCTCACTTTTTACTTTTATTTATATTTCAATTGAATTACCTTTTTTTTCAGCTTCTACAATAAACTGCTTTTTTGGGAGGTTTCATGCTTTGTTATTATTAACAAAAAGTCAATAAAAATAGTCATTAAAAAACCCTGCTGAAAAAAGATAATCTAAATACTTGTCAATTTCTAATGATATATAAACAAAAGTACACAAACTTTGGACTTTTTGAATTTATAATTTTATTGCTGTAATAAAAACAGTCTGGTATTTGGGAGAACATTATGTGCCTGAAAAAAGATCACAGTCTCCCTCACTTTCTGTACTCGGCAATTCTGAAAATTTGAAAAATTGTACATTCTTCTCAGACCTTTTATTGGTCTCGTATATTTTCCATGCTGAAATGTGACTTAGTGCATGAGCTTTGTCAAAGCATGTTTGAACATACCCTTAGCCAATTTTTAACAAAGCAGGCCATAATATTTTTGTACAATGTCATGTAAAGCGACCTGCAATGACTTTGCCTCTATTTATACATGCCCACACACATATATAAAATGGTAAAGAATCGGTGTATATGTATCAAAAAATATTTGTCATTGATATAAATAAAATAACAGATATTGAAGAAATGATATTATGTACACGTGTATTAGAGATTCCTATGTAATGTTTTTAATTATTGTAGGCTTCCAAATATCTAAGTTTCTTTATTCAGCATTAATGAACCTTTGCTCATTATGCTTATCCAATGAAAACAATGTGACTTCTTATTCTTTAAAGATAAAAATTTCTAACAATTTATATATTTCCTATTCAATAGGAATCTGTTTTAATATATCATCAGATTACATATGTAGATCTACATGAAAGTTATATATATATATTGTAACCATATATTTTAGTATAAAATATAATAATTGATGTAACTGGTATAAAAATTTCTCTTTCTTCTTTTGGTGATTTGATTGGCTTGATTTGCACTTTGAACAGATTACTCTCTTATATTCAAAATAATTTATTAGAGAGAATGGGCAATATTTTGCCTTACTTGTTGTCTATATTATTTTAATAAATTTAAATTGCTTCTTTCCATATACTAATTCATATCAAAATGTTTAACTTTTTAAAAATTTGACAACACATTAAATTTGGTAAAATATTATTAAAAATAATAATAATTTTTATTTGTTTAAAATGGTCTTAAAAATTATTTCCATTGAATTAAAAAAAAAAAAAAAACCATTTGTTCAACTAAATTTAATTATTAAAAATAAATACAATAATTACATATGCATTTCAATGTAAAAAAGAAAGGAG